>NNCF01130085.1:60577-95887 GCA_002313205.1 Laupala kohalensis | reverse complement strand
CCCCCCCCCCCCGAAAAAACAAAAACAACATCCATAACCGAAACATAATGTTGTTGAAGGAAGACTAATTTACGTAATATGTGACATGGAGCTGTGTGATTACGATATAATGCGTAAATCTAGTATTTTTACAAGAAATTCCGTAGTTTGAATCGGTCCGTTTTAATATAAATTTTAAGATACGTGTGCTGTTAAACAACTTTTATTAACAGGAATCAAATGTAAAATACTTTTTCTTTAATTTTTCTTTTCCGAGATATTAATTGTACTTTTAATAGATCTAAAAAATAGGATAAAATTACATCTTCGCATAAATACGTAGGAGAATGCTTAGAACGATTGTTATTGGTTTTATACCCTTTCGCAATAATTACAGTTCCTTAATTATACCAATTTTTGTTATAAATAAATAAACATAATTGTCTAAAAAGTAGGTACAAACTGCGTATGACCATGTGAGTGTAATAAACTAATTTACTCTCCGGAAGCAAGCAAGCAACCATCCCATCAATTCCGATCAAGGGCCCTAAGACAGGGATAGATTTAACATTTCAACATACTCCTAACGGTATAAATAGTTCGGAACGTCTTATAGTATTAACAAATATTGTTAATACCAACAAATATTGTATTTAATAAACCACAAAAAAGTTATTTCACAAGTACGTATTATTATCAAACTATAAAACATCGGAAAGTATTGTTGATTAATCGTAACTATTAAATAACACTAAATTTGGGAATAATAAATTTCTATAGATGTCACCCCTAGGAATGACCTAGTGAGTCTTTATACAAAATATCCGCCTCTACCCGAAGGAAAACCGGAGAAAATCCTGGGTCACAATCCTGGTTTGGGGTTGATATTAATGCCCAAATATTTATTAGTTTTATTCATTTTAACGAAAAAAGTTAACGTGAACAGTAGATTGAACAAAAGTGTTGACAAGGTATTAGTTATTAGTTTTAAAAAAAATATTGGTTTAAAATATTCCCCAGTAGGCAAACTAAAACTATTCAATAATCCTTTATGATCCATGTACAATTTCACATTTATTTTAATTGGGGGGGGGCACTATTTGCGCAGATTCACAAAGGATTATTTGCAAAGAAACTGAAAACCTTTCGCTAATAAAATCGTGGAACTAGAATGTATTTAAAATATACTGAAAAAAGATTACAGGAGAATTTATTACTAAATATTTGGAACTTATTTGAATACATAGAAATTACCATCTTAAAAAAATTAGAAATATACAAACAAACAAAAAATCGTTTCTAAACAGAAAAATGTAAGACACAAAATTAAAGGAGGAAATTGGTAGATATTAAGTTGTTGTAATTATAAGCTATTGTGTCTGTACTCTAGTCTTCAATATTTTGTCTGTATTCAGTCTAGCGTAGTGTAATTACACCCTTTTTTCAATACAAATTAAATACTTGCAACTATTGGTGAAAGTATGTAGGGCTCTGTATCTATTAAATTAGGTACACTCTTGAAGGAAGTGTTATTGTGATGTATCAGTATGAGTAAAAAAATGAATGTCGAAATAAAAGGAAAGGATATTCAATACAGATGAATTAATGTGAGGTGTAGAGCTCTGATATGAGAAAGGCTCTATAAAGGGGAGTATGCGCAACGCCATGTTTGATCTCATATGACATTTACAGTACATGGGACGCATGACGAGTTGTTGTTTATAATTTTGAGTTTTGTACATTAATTTGCTATTTCTATATTATGAACTTGAGAATTTTATTATATAATGAAAACACAGTTCAAATCTTATCGTTGGATATTGATTTTTCCACAAATAAAGTGAGTGATTGGAAAATATGAAAGTGTACTCTAAAGGTGATATTGTATGATTTAAAACAACTAGATTTATTACAAAAATCTGGAATTTTACACATAATTTTCTATGAATTTGAAACATAATAAATTAATTATACTTTTTTCTTTGTACATAACACATCAAAAGTGACCATGGCAAGTCAAAACAACAAGAAAATAGTCAAGAAAAGAGAAGTACTTTGAATATTAATTTGTCTGCTTCTATAAAACGATCATTCAATAATCACTAAATAATGTTATAAATGTTATATCATATTGAAAGGAAAATGTAACCTCTTGTACTCATTTAGAGCACTTCAGAATTAGACATTTAAAATATTATTACCTTAATGTACGTTAAATATTTGTACAATGCGATTACTAAATATGTAACGACACCAGTAAACGGAAAAACCTCTTATTTTTTATTAAATCAACATTTTTCTTATTTTGAAAATATTCTGCTCTCGTTTACCGTGTGTTTATATGCAGTCGCCGTATACTAGAGCCTTTGCTAAGATCAAATATGTCGCTTGCACATACCTCTCTCTTTAGAGCTCTAATATGAGGCGTGTACTATTGGTTACAACCGCGAAATCAATTCATTGGTTTCTTTGAAATCTTAAACATTTTTTTGAAACATTATTCTACAAAAATAAAAAACGAACGTTCTCCAAAATCAAATATTTTTTTGATATCTGAACAGCTCGGAAAAATGAAAAATCTAAAAATATAACGTGAATCGATGGCTTTGGTCTAGATGAGCTAGAGCCGAACAGCGAGAGGGCAAATTGTCTGTGAGCGAATATGCTGGTCGTAACAGAGGAGAGGTGCTAGTTCCCAGAGGAAAGCAAGAATGTCAATTCTGTCAAACAGGGAAGTTCCATCCACCGTCACGTGCAACATGCGGGCAAAACCATTTCACAGATTGCAGAGGATATTGATTAGCTACTGGGTGATCTGTCCAATCAAATGATTATGTGAAGATTCGTTAAACTTCTTTTTCGTTCTTGACCCTTGGTGTACGTAGAGAGGAGGGTTTTGAGAGAAGGTCAATCTTTTTTTACCATTGAACTCACATTTTTCACACAGTCAACGTTTCGAAGAAATTTATTGTCTTCCTCAGGGCTTGTACTGAACTATTTAATGTAACATCTTTTACCAATATTACTCCACATTTCTTCATATAATTCCTTAAGTTGAAGTATTCTAAGTTATAGAATGATTAAAATCGAAATATGTGCTGTTAACTGATTGTTGCTAATATCAATTAAAATATATGAAGAAATGTCAAGTAAAATTGGTACATTAAAGATGTTACATTAAATAGTTCAGTACAAGCCCAGAGGGACAGTAAATTTGTTCGAAACGTTGGCTGTTCCCTCAAAAACTTCCTTTATACAGTTGAATTTCTCATTTATTTGTATGCACCAAAAAATAATGAATTATCTAAATAGAATAATGGTTAATAAAGGACCGAGAGAGAAAGTGTGTCTGCAAGATGATGGCAAAGAGATGCAGCTAAAAGGTAAAAAGTAATATGAGTAAAACATGTTATAAAAGGAGCCTATACACTTTTTGAAGGCAAGATGGTCAATAAACCTAAACAATTGACCTAAATAAAAAGTTAAAAAACATGAATTGTTAATAAAGCTCGTAATAAATACNATATATATATATATATATATATATATATATATATATATATATATATATATATATATATATATATATATATATATATATATACACATATATATAATTGTCGAGATAAAAGTTTATGAGAGTTTCTCTTCAAGGACGAAATTATGTTAATGATTTGAATTTTTAAAGTATTATTTTTAATTGGAGAAATGGTTTTTACTGCAGGTAAAGTTAGTGAATAATTCATGTATAAAAATTAGTTAAGTCGACTTTATTAAATGTCGACAGCTTTCTTAAAAGAATATAAAAAAACCTGGATAAGCGTATGAAAACCGTCGTCTTCAATTACTACAACATTTATTCGTATATTTTCTAAGAGATTCAAAAGTTTCATCTCATTGTCTGTTGTTCAGCATGATTGCTTATGCAGATCTGTTCAGTATTTAAGGGTCAGTAGCCTCATCAGATGAGAACATCGGCTATGCTCACTTCTCCTGGTTTTGTTTCACATACAAATACAAGTAAATCTCATCCTAGTCTCTCGTAACATTTCGTGCAATACTTCATGGACATGCTGAACCTATTGGGAATGTTTTTTTTTATAATTTCATGACTTTCTAACGATGGCACGAACCATTATCAACCCATCTGTTTATAAGGTATTTCAGTATTACATTATTGTATTTTTTCGGCGTATTTGTTCTGTATTTGAATGTTACCTCCAAACCGGGTAGGTGCATCGAGTATCATTGACACTACTAATATTTCCTTCTTACGCAATTATTGATAAAGTTTAATTAAACCTTAATTCACAAATTATGTTAAGCAATTTAGATTATTTTTACCCCACACCCTTGTCAAAACAAGTTCCGGTTTCCAATGTGACGAGAAAAAACACACGGATTTTCGGGGGTATTTACAAAGTAGCTTCATGTAATATTTGCTCTTTTCAATCATGATTGTAGTTGTAAATTTATTAAATAAATAATGTGACTTTATAATTCATTTCACGCTTCGTCACAATTATCGGATTTCCTCCTCCCCCCAAGACTGTGTTTTTAATATGTGAATGACCCCTAAGCAGTATGACAAGGTCGAATATCGCGATTCGTACAGACACGAAAAACTTGTCGCTAGCTGATCAAGTCTGGCGTTCGAACTCTTGGATTGAGTCCAGTTGATAGTTTTCGTCTCCACAGAGGCGTTTCTGGCACCGCTCCAACGAGAAGTGGACGTGAAGTCAACAACCATTACAGTAGAACCATGGTGCACTCTTTTATTACCAGAAATGTACAAAATCCGAGGAAGAACGTTAAAACCGGTTATGGTATATATATTTTTGCACTAAGCATATATTCAGGGACACAATTGAATTATATTGTTTTCCTCGGTTACTTGAGAAAAAATATTCAGTGTTTCTTTTCACATAGCAAATACTAATAAAAATGAATTATTTGGAACATCTGTGATACGACAATTTTAAAAAGTAATCGATCAAATCATTTGAAATTGTGAAGGACACTTCTTCAGAATTATTGCAACTAAAATGCAAAATATGCTCAATATTGATGAACTACAAGAACAGAAAAAAAAAATTAAAATTCGCTGATAATCACTGGAAGTGAGTCTTCAATCGTATGACTGTAGATAACGAATCATACTAATGCATCCGTCAGAGTTCAATTGAGTTACGTGAGGCGGACAATCCACTGAATATATAACCTAAGTGACTAAATTGTGTATGCAAAATTATATAAAGGCTTTGAAAACATTGTTCAAGTACATAACCCACAAGTGAAATGTCTTAACTATGCGATTTAGTAAGCTTTCTGTGTAAATTGTAGTTTCCTTCTGCCTGGCCCTAAAATTATTCGTCGTTACTTACATATTAGCATAGAATTCTGAAAACTCTTGAGTATTTTTTGCAGTTTTTCTTGGTAGAATTTAATTTTTGAAATTAACATAAATGAAAATTTAATATCACAAAAATAGAGAATATGAATTTTAAACAAGATTTTCAATACCAGAACATCGAGTAATTATTGTTTCAAGTTTTGCTTCAAACGGGTGGTAGTTCTGGTAGTATCATATGAGTTTAAGACAAAATGTATGAAAAACAAGCAAGGAAAAATTTGAGTGTTTGAAAAGACAATATAGTTCACATTAGAATTTAGATTCTGAGTCTCACTTCTGACACAGCAATACTTTTCCGAAAAAAATCGTAATACAAATATATCTTTTTCCACTAATATACCATTCAATGTGCAAATATATTACAGACAATCATTATAAGATACAACACTCAAACGTCAGAATGAAAAGTTGTACAACATGACAGTACGATGCCATTTACAAATATGGCAGATTTTAGAATTTTATTGTAAACCTACCCAAATATTTATGTTTTAAAATTTGACATGTGAATTTCACAATATTCTATTACTAGAATATCAACATTTGATATGTGTAGTAGTGAACCCAAAGGAATGTAAAGAACTGGAAGAGGAGGCTAGAGTTTGGCCTCGAAACGTTGTTGTCCACAACTATAGTGAACATGTGATTTTAATCATAAAGTGATTACGAAATAAATACGTTTTTATTGTATAATGATTGTAATATATTGGAACATTGAATGGTATATTAATAGATTAAATACACAATTAGTGTGTAAGGGCCGTAAAATTTAAATATTTTTTTTTTCGATGAGACGCTAGACCAATCTCATTAACTAAGTAAAAACATTCGAGAATATTAATGAGTACCACTACGTAATAAAATATAATAGTAATTAATGTACTTAAAATATATCCAGACTATCTGAAATATCCAAGGTTACTCACTTATTGCCTCACTTTCTTGGACACCACTTACCTGAAACAGGAAAGAAAATAATCAATACAACCTTGTATATGAAATATCAAAATAGCTATTGTTTTCTTAATGACCAATTTTAAGAGACTGTGTAGGTAATGTAAAGAATTTCTGTCGTTAATGGCTTGGGCAAAATATATTTCGGAACAACCAAATGTGATGCTTTCAAAATGATGTTCTATCACATGTCTTTGGGCGAGTGAAGTACAACGGCAAGGACAATGAAGATCGTTCACGTAAGGAATGAGGAGATTGAGAAACACAACGAAACATATAAGCAAAAGAAATATTTTATTAGCATTTGATATGTTGAATAAATTGTAACAGCACTTGTAATACTTTGAAGCAAAACAGATATGATAAACGATGCAAGAATATTCCTTTCCACAGCGAAAGTCAGAAACGTTTTTTCGGTTCGATAGCCAAGAGGTGACGTCACTATTACTGCGGATAACAGCAGCAAAACGTTCAGGCAGGGACGAGACTTAATGGTTCAATGTGTCTGTAGAAAGTTTTCCCCATTCCTCCCGCAGATAAACCTGTAATTTTTGTATATTGTGGGGACGATGCTGGTCCATCTTCCTCTTAAGCATTCTCCAAATAATATCGATAGGAGAGATCCGGACTTGCTGCGGACCACTCTAAAAACAGGGACACGTTTCGTACTAAGCAATATTTGTGTTATCTTTGCCGTATGGGGTCGTGCGTTATGTTGTTGGAAAATATATCGTTTCTTGCCAAACAATCGCTCCACTGATGGGCGTAGATTCACGTCAAGAACGCGTTTATAGTCTGGTATCTTTATCGTACCCGTAAAAAAATTCAAATTGCCAACCCCATTCGCTGCTATGCAATCCCACACCATCACAGAACTTGGTTTAAGAACGACGTGCTTGTAACAGGATGGATCGTTTGCTTCATCCTTCTTCGTAAGAACCTTCCGCACAATATCTCCATATGAAACCTGAAAAAATGGATTCATCTGTCCACAGTACCTTTTTCCACTGAGATTGAGTCCAGTTGAGGTGAATTTGGCCCACACAACACGCCAACGTTTATTCGATGAAGTGAGAAATGACTTAAGTCTCGTTTTGTAGAATGCGTAGTCACACCTTTTGATATAACGACGCGTAGATGTTTTGGAAATAGTCTTTCAAAAACTTTGTTCTGTCAGAAAATTTATATTTTTATGTTTTACATATTTATTACCTACGTTATTTAACCTTAGTCCTGAATAAAAAGTTATTTTAGTTCTTAATCAACCACCAAATTGACAGTATCCATGTTATTTCACAACAGAGAAGTGAAATGTTTTCTTCACGTATATCTTTTAATGGACGAAACCCAAACAAAAACTGACCGAAAGATAACTAAATTTTTAGGTTTCCTTTTCCAGCAAACCTCAAACCCTTCGTCCAGAGTATCCAAACTTTAAATAGATACCGAACGTGTTTTTTGAGGAACATCTTCGAGAAATATTAAATCTGCTACTGCCTCTAGGGCCCTGATTTAAATTGATAGGTTGTTCCCTTTTTTTCTTTTCGGGGAGTAAATTTGTTCATTGTGTTTTATGTCAAACTCAATTATTGTTTTAATTAATTTCTTTAAAAAATTTAAAGAATAATAGATCTTAGAAAATTTCATTCATCACTGCTTCTAGAAATTCATTAGACAGGATAATAAACAGAAAGTCTCAAACTACCCAATCAGGCATTTAAAAACTAATAACATATTTTTGCTGCGAAATACTAAATTCGATATTAATTTCTCTCAATTTCGCTATCGAGAAGCAGCGAGTTATCTTTCCAAAACTAATATGGAACAAAAATAAAACTTCTACACTTAAAATTTTAAGACACTACCGTTTTGAAGTAATATTTTATTTTATATTGAAAAAGGAATAAATTTTGTTGAATAAATTTTTTGTTTTATTGCAAATTGCGCTACAATTGAACAAACCTAATCATTTATTTATTCTCAAAGTAATTATATTAAGATAACACAATTGTGTTCTTCATTAAGTTATTTCAAAATTTATGAGAATTGTTACTAAAATTGGAATTGAAGTTTTATTGTGATTCTGTTAAAATTTTTTCTCTTGGGAATGAAATGTAAATTATACGCGTACATTTCAGCATTGTAGTTGCACACTTCTGTTCTTCTTGCTTCACGAAGACGATTCTCTCATTTCAAATAAACTTTATCGTTTTACAATCTCTTCAAATATTTATTGATGTATATTTTGAAATATTCGACAATAATTTGTCATTCTTTTGCCGAGTGAATAAATCTTCAACTAAAACAAAAATATGAAAAATCTTTAGGAGGAAAAAATTAGGAATTATTAAACCATTCTCTTGTAATTATTTAAATTATTTACAATTTTGTTCTGTAAAACGCCTTTCGACAGGAAAAGAATAACATTATTCTTTACGCATAAAGAGAACTGTTCTCTTTTTTAATGCATAATTTTATCGTCCGTGTTGTTCGTTACCCCTTATTATCCAACCATAATTTTCATCGGGAAGGCGGGATGGCATAAAGCGTGTCAGAGACCACTACCAACATTATGGAATAACTCGCATTATACGAGCGTTCAGAGCCGGTCGGACACTTTACCTTGTTTCTTTTTTATGGCCCGCTTCTTTTTTTCCCTCAGAGAGTACAATCCCTCTCGAGGGAGTGGAGTGAGTTGGGTGGAGTGAAAGGTGTGGGTAGCACTTTCTGCAGCTGCATTGGAGGAGAGCAGCGTCGAGGTGAGAGAGCGTCTCCTGACGTGTCACCCTCAGAGCAGCTCTTCTGCTCTGTGGAAAGCCAACGTGTTCTTTCCCACTCTCTCTTCCTTTCTCTCCATTTCTCGCTTCAACTCGCATTCTCCACCCTAACTCTTTCCTCTAAGAATCACTTGACCCCTTGACGATCTTATGGTTATCAAGAGACAACTTCCCCGGGGAAGAAGTCACTCTTCTCCGTCGTAATTATAAAAACTTTTACCTTTTTTTATAATAATGTAGTGTATAAATCTATAACAATACATTAATATCATACATAATTTTTATTATACAGTCGTGTAATAATCTTGAGAATCTTAGACTGAATAAAACAACTTTAACTCACCAACTAAATAAATCATTAGAAACTTACACCCTTTTATGGACGAACAATATTTTTATTTTTTGTAAAGAGCTCTCTACGTCCATAAAAACTCGTAAGTTTCTAATGATTTATTTAATTAGATTGCACAATGGACGTTAATAGTAGTATAATTAACTCACCAACGTTTTGGTTAAAATCAAATCAGATCTAAACCTTATTAGGAAGCTGTTTTCCAGACATTTTTCTGTCTCGTTTCTAAAAGCTAAATATTCTTGAGAATTACTAAGACCATAGAAAAAAGAAAGCGCAACCCTCAATTAAATTTAAAAAAACTGCAAAAAGTAAATTGAATTTTTAATATTTATTCTCAATATTATTTTGGTTTCAAATGACATGACACGACATACCTGTCATCAATTAAAACAAGTAATTATGCAAAACATTACTTATACTCGTATGTCAAATGCTTTACCGATATTGGATGAATTTCAGAATACTAGTAAATGTAATGATATTATTATCTCAATTTACCTTCAAATATATTTCGTTACGCATATTTTCAGATGCCATTTTAACTTAAATGAAGACTCGTTCCGTTTCACAGCAATTCCCACGACAGAAATTAGAGATTCGATGTGAGATTTTAGAATACACTTAAAAACACGTTTTGGTAAAAGGAAGAGATTATTTTACGTGTTATAAATCATGAGACCAATACATATCATTCGTCTCCCTGGACATATTATTATGGGTACATTCACACAGCTTTACCTCACAAGTTCTGTTTTACTTAGATTCAATTTAGGGAAAAGTAGGTGACCACTCCGGAAATATATTGTCTTAATATGCTCAACTCTCCCTTCTTTAATTTTTTTCTTTAATTCGTTTATATGTTCACTAAAACTGTGTGTCGAAATTTTTTTATTTCATACACCTTCATTAGCAAATAACATGGGCGGTCTCATTAATAACTAGATCTCATGGATTTATTTTAGTTGAATAATTTAAATATGACTATATTCGTTTACGAACGTTTTGTATACATCCACCTTCTTTCGGAAAATGCAGGATAAATTTCAATGAAATTCAATAAGTTGACGTTTCATTCGTGCAGAACTTATCTGAATTGTCTTGTATTTGAGAAAATTCCATCTTCTGCTGTTGTAAAAAGAAAAGAAAATCTGCAGCATATGTTTATAAAAGTCGTTACCCCCAAATGTGATCATATTCACCTTCTTATGAAGTGAAAAAGAAGAAACAATCTATTTTTCGACACGAAATCTATTTGTTTGGAAAGTTTTGATTGATAAGAGCAGCATTGAGTTATTGCTTCTTCGTCATCGGACAACGTAATAAATATTACAAAATAAACTTTCGACAAGTTCCAAAGTTCTCCAATTAGACAAGAGTAAAATTTATAACTATTTGTACAAACGACCGTGAATTACGAAAATATTTTTAATTTGGTGATTTTTTATAAATTTGTTATTTATTATTTGCTGTTAATTCATTTTGATCTTCACTTACTTCAGTTGAGTATATATTTATACAGTTTTTAAAGGTTGTATTTTAAACTCTTTATAACAATTTAATTAATCAATAAACAACATGAATCGTTTTAAGTGAAGTAGCTTTGTAAACAATATTTTTTTTTTGTATTCAATTCAACATTAAATTTACCTCCTATACATCCTTAAAGAATACTTCGCTTGGCTTACGTTGGTTCCGTGTACGAAATAAAACCAGTTCTTGAGTTTCGCAGCACGCTCAGCAGATTTTGAAACGCTGTGAAGTTAATAGCAGTCAAGAGGAAGCATAAGACTTGCAAATTGTATGGCATGCAGTCAAGTAGAGGAAGTGACTTTAAGAATCGAGTTCAATGTTTCTCTTCAGATTATACGTGTATTTTATTAACTTTACGCCATTTTTGTTCTATAACTGAAACTAGGTAATTTCTTTTATTTCACGTTAATTCAACGATATCAATTTTAACAAACTACTCGTTACAAATATATTTTCACAATACGTTTTTAACAGAAACCAGTCATACGTATATACAGAAATAAACGCATATATGAACGCAAAAATTGTCTAAGCAACATTTTCTGGACATGTATCACTACACGTTAGTTTACGCTTAGTGCAAACACCAATGAAGCTAAATCACCCTGTACATTGTTTGTCTTTAAATGACATACTTGACACAAGATCATTTATCATATTTGTCATTTGCTTATAGTAATGCATTATTTTTTAAACGCTTCACAAATAACGCGAATTTTCCCGATTTGAAATATATGTGTACGAAAAACATTTCAATATAATGTAAGACTTACAGGCATAATAACGTAATACTATCGTAGTCTTCCCCGGCCGGTGTCAAAAATTTCATGCCTTCCAGGTTGCTGCCGCGAAGTAACAATTTTAAATTTTAATACTTTTTAAAGTTAAATAGTATTTTCCACTATAAAATAAAATCATTCAAATTTATGCAGAAGTCAAGAGGAGTGTATTCGTTTTACTGGGAGAGAAAGGACCAAAGAATTTTATCTCCAACTATTTTTGTTCAATATTCAAAAATTGAAGTCATTAAACATATGAGTGAAGAAGAAGTGAATAACTGAACCCACTGTAATTTTAGAACAACACTTACTATGAACTTTTGCGAAATCGATTATAGTCTTTCTAATAATAATAAATTTACTGTCAGAAAAGCAGTTCCAAACTGTGCACGTTTCCGTGGAGGACTATAATTTATATTACTCTTTGGTAGCAATCAAGGGATCACCCATCAATTCCGATCAAGGACCCTAAAGCAGAGGTGTATTTAACATTTCAGCATACTCCTAAGTTATGAATATCATCAGAATACTAATAAATTTGTATTGACTACAATACAAAAAAATGTTCGCAAAAACGTCTTTTTAACAAATCTTTAAATTATTCGTAAATAGAGTTTATAAATAGTAATTATTAAAATAATTCTAAATTCGAGTATAAATATTACAATAGTATTCATGAGATCACAGCCGTTACGCAAGTCTTTACATAAAATCCGCTACTACTCGAAGGAAAACCGGAGAATAACCCGGGCCAGAATGGGATTCGAATAATGTTCCAAATCGTAAGACTAGCCGTTCACGTTGATTTTCGTATCACGCGGTATCCCAATGTCATGAAAGAGAACACTAACAGCTGCCACAGAAATCGTATTGCCACAGGTGTGCAGCGCCAAGGTTTTACGATCACAGGGTCGGGTCGACCGTCACGTGGCCAGGGCAATCCCCAGGACGCCTCGAACCAATTCCCGCATAAAAGTCCACCTCGCAACGTCTCGGATGGTCCGCATTCCTTTCGATTAAAGGAGAGAGAACAACCAGAAGAGAAGCGTATTCCCTAAAAACATGGTGGCAGAAGAGGGAGGTGGACCGAACGCTCGTCTCCGCTATGATTATTTAGTCTTGTTCCTCCGACAACTGCCAGATGTCATGTGAGTAGAAGAGCAGCCCCACTATTGGTCTCGTGAATGGTCAAGTGAGTAGGCGACGGCTGTATACTGCTTTAATTAAAATTGTTTCAATACGTTGAGTTAACCTAGTAATTCTCTGATTTTTTTCTTCTATTGTTTGTAATTAATCACAATACCAATAACTATATATGAACTCAACATTTGTACAATTTTCGAAAGCCATATATAACGGTTCTCGGTTCTTCTACTCGTACGATATCTGGAAAAACTCATACGGCAGTTCCTGATACTATGACAATATAAAGCGAGGATTAAGAAGAACCTCCCCCTCCTACATCGTGCCTAGAACGTTATTCCTCTCCGTCGAAGAATTAATGAATGTAGTTTTCCCATTTAAATGTAAAATTATCAGAGTACCACAGCTTTGCTCGCGCAAATTTTGTAACATTTGTACAACCGCTAAGAATTGACAGATACGAGTATAACCAACTAGAGAGAACTAATTCGAGAATATAGTTTGGTAGCAAACCGTTTTTTAAGGTGTAAACAGCACTTCAGTTCAATTAAACATCTAAGGATATGAGTGTTTTTTTAAATATTTTTATTCTAATAGTTTGAAAACACAATAATAAAGAAAAAAAATTATTTAATTTGTCTCTATCAGTTAATAGTAGAGTACAAAAAAAATTCTGGAACTCGCTTTACCCGTTTGTAACTCATCAGATCTTGTAGAAGTATGGCGGCTGAGCGCAACTCTTTCGTGATTTATTCATCTCATCGCGGAAAAAGTTAAATATCTTTCTTAAATTACGGTGACCATTATATAAAAGTGATGAGTTGTGTTTTTTCAAGATTAAATCACGATAAGTGCGCATTGCTCTATTTACCCATATTTCAGATCGTTAAGTGATTTAATTCTATCGACGCTAGTACTTCCTTAAATATGGAAAGAATATACATAGCACTTGAGTAGAATAAGGTTTATTAATTCTGAATGAGTAGGAGTGCCAGCTGTTCATTCTATGAGGGAAGTCGTCTCTGTGGACAATGTTTGAAACCGCCAGGCAGAAGAGGAAATAATTTTTATTTACAGCATTGCCTAGGCATTGTAAACAAACGTGTAACGGGTAAAGAAAGTGTAACGCCATGTCGCGAATACATTGCCCCTTATTCTAGACCTGAACAACGGTTGAGGTGATACTTAAACAAGCTACAATTATAAGACCTAGCATTCTTATTGGTGTTGGTGAAATATCTACCATTTTCATTAGGGAGAGCGTATATCGGTTCTGCTATATTTTAATGTAATGATGAACTTCCCTTATATCACTGGCAATCATTGATTTTATATCTCTTTTAAGGTTAAATGCATGATTTTGCTTTTATTACATTCAGAAGTTTTCATTTAATTTTTTTCCAGCCTACATATCGATTGCTATTTATAAGTGAATCGATTATCGATTGGCAATCGAGTACTGTAAGCTGAAATGATAAAAAGGACTACAGTTGAGGGTACTGTGGGGATGAGGTCAACAGAGAAGTTATTAATGACCGGGGGTAATCTTAAGAACGACTGTATCTAAAATTAGTACTACCAATTGAGTAATGAAATAGATTGTGCATACTCAAGCATTTTCTTAGTGAGTTTTTGAAAGTTAAAGAAATTAAACGTCCCGCGTCTTCTTGTGCGGCTCGTGACTCGTTCGTTAAATACAGAACGAGCGATCAGCACGAAAGAAACCAGCGACTGTGTGGGCTACCACCGGTGAATATGTTTCGAAAGTGTAAGAAGATTCTCAGTGTGTCAATTAAAACATTGAGATACATTTTCTCGATTAATTTTTTCAGGCTTAGATGTCCTTGCTGGGATTGGAGAACAAGTTCTCTGTCTTTCAACAAAGTGACATCTTGGTAACAGAAGGGAACATTGACCCTACTTATTTTAGGAAGCAGTTTTTGGGGTCTTGAGAATTTTGCTCGTATAGATTCTTAAAGCATTGATTGTAATGGCTGACGACAACGAAGAAGTTTCATTTGAGGTAAGTTATTTTAAAGCCACTAGTAACAAAAATACCAGTATTCCTATTGGAAAAATCATTAAACCTATTAGAAAAATCATTTTAAGTTTAATTGGGAATTTTGAAATGAACATGAAACATACCCACAATTAAAGCGTAACTTCAACATAATTTGAACTCATCTGCTGAAGGGGACAATGCTCAGAATTATCCTCGTTTCCGAGCACTCAGTTTCTACGGTTAACGGAACGATTATCAAACAACAATGAGTTTGACAGAATTACTTGTATAAAATTAAAAGTGAGGGATAAAACGTGAGTGTCATTCTGTGAAATACTTTTTTCCTCGTTGATTGCATGTTCATCATTGATTTCCTTCGGTATTTAATAGCAGAACCCTAGTATCAACAGCAGTCACAAGGTGGTGCGCCACTTCTACCCAAACAACGGAAAATGATTTTTGAGGATTGGAATGAGTTCATGCAATGGGTGGTGAAGGAGGACTATATATATATATATATATNGAGAGAGAGAGAGAGAGAGAGAGAGAGAGAGAGGAGAATAAAATTAATTGAAGGAAACTAAGTGAAAGTAAAACGAGCTCCAAGGGAAATAAAAAAACTAAAGGGGGAAAAATATGAAACATTCCATTATTTTTTTAAAGCATGTTCAGAAAATAATATTATTAATTATCAGCCATGATTTCAGTGTAAAATATGAATCGTGAAACTGAGGGAGAAAACTGCTATGAAGGGAAAAATTAGCAAGATCTAACTTGGAAGTGAGTTGGAAACAACATGTAATGTCGAAATCAATTGTGAATAATAATTATTTTAGGGGCAAGAAAATAGAAACCTGATATGAAAGTAAATTCTATAAAATTCATCAAAGCGTATCCAAACGCTATCACTAAAACGTTAGTGGGTAATGTGTTAGTAAAATATCCTCAAGCGAATAATGAATCTGTAGAAGTAATTTAGATAAAGCTTCTACTTCTCGAAATAACTTCCCAAATCTATACATAACAAAATACATTCAGCCGTTAAATGTACATACATCATAAATGTTCTGGCACGATGAGCCTGAGTCAGACTTCCCATTGCAAGAGAAAATGCTCCTGTAGGTTATCCGCGTAATTGCCAAATAAGGGGAAATCTTCCATTTTCATCCGGTAAACTTGGAATAGAATAGCTATTTATTAGATTTGAAGACAATGTATTTATCACCCTAATTACTCAATATTATATTAAAGTAATTAATTGTAATGAAAAGTATGACTGACCGTTCATGTAAGATTGATTTATTATTATTTTGCGTTCACCGCCCGCCTAGATTTTCTCACAAAATGGACAAAACTATCTTAATGGAATTGAACTGAAGTGATAGTTTTCAGACAATTCTGAGATGATCTATATTTGGTCGATTATGAAAAGAATAATCCGTATGTATTTCTCGCTATAGCCGAATAAGGATCACTGTAACGAGCCCTAGGGAGGTCGGAGTCTACGTGTTTACTTACCGGACACTTTCGAAGAAAATAAATTATTGACTTCCAGCCGCGCTAAACCAGTCATTTAGCACACTAAGCAATAAACTAAATTCTGTAAATTTTATTTTCGGAAACGGCCCTGATGTCATCTGGTTGACACTTTAAAATGTTGTACCTAGTCACGCGTAACGACAAAAGGATTTAAAAATTAAATAGTGGAAAGCGAAGTGAAAATTACAATTTCTTTACATTTTTGTCAATTTGGAAAACATATTTTACCCCCTTCATTATCTCTGTAATCGTTACTGCAGCCCAAAAAATGTATAGAACCATTTTTGCTGAGAATTTAATGTAGATTAAAATAATATACTGGAAATCTTTTAGCTGGACATAATGGGTTTCGAGATATTTGCGTAAAACTATTGAAAAGGAAAATTTCACCCTCTTTCTATTCCCTCTCCCCGAAAGCCGACACTCTGTGTAGAATAACTTTTTATCTCGTACTACGAGGAGAGTTCAGAAAAATTTGGCATAGAGTAGAACTTTTCTTCTTAGATGTTTGGATTTGGTGAGTTGTTTAGGTAATTGTACTATACTAAGACACGTCGTGAAACACTTTTGAATGAAGTGCGTTGAGGTACATTCCGCATTGCCGGTTCCAAGTATTAGAACTGGTGATACTCACAAGTCACAGAGGATCATTTTACTATCATTTTAGCTATATGCACTCAGACATGAAAGTGAAACACAAAAAAATTTCTGACCCCGTCGGGAATCGAACACGGGATATCTGCGTGACAAGCGAGCACCCTGAGGTATCAAGAGTATATATTATAACGAACAATAAATTTATAGTCAAAATAGCAGTTACAAATATCGAAACTTTGTGAAATTCCAAGGAAATGGTGATTTTTATTGTGGGGGCTTTAGGGCTCATGCCGACATCAAAGGCCATTAGAGCCCTTAAAACTTGTACAGGTAGGGAAAATGCAGTTACGCACTAGGGAGAGCCAACATGACTCTCCCCGCGTGTGGGACTCGCCGAATGACTCAGCCATACCCACTAAAAACCCTCCTGAATTACAACATACCAAAACATATCTCAAAATAAAATATCACAAACATTGACAAGCAAATGATGGGGGGACAAAAATGAGGGGAGGACATAACATGAGGGGGGACAAAGAATAAGGGGGGACAAAAAATGAGAGGGATGGGAAAAAATGAGGAAAATGAAAGATACCCTGGCCGTAATGGCATCGGGATCGAAGAGAACAAGAGGTGGCCAAGGGAGGTCAGCAAAGAGAAAGGAAGGAGCCTGTCACAAGTGGAAGTAATGCCAGACTCAGCTCGGGGCCCCGTGATTGCTAAACACGTACTTACTAGATGTAAATCCCCTGGGAGGAGGAAGGAAAATGAAAGATACCCTAGCCCTAATGGCGTTGGGATCGAAAAGAACAAGAGGTGACCAAGGGAGATCAGGAAAGAGAAAGGAAGAATCGTGAAATATTCATAATTTTATCCATTCCATATCTCCGTAACCGTTGATCACAGCACAAAAATGTATATAACTGTTTTTATTGAGATTTAATGTACATTAATTTAATATAGAATGTTAGCTATACCTCATAATTTTCGAGATATTTGCGAAAAACTGTTGAAAAGGGTTACTTCACCCCTTTTCCACTCCCTCCCCCCAAAACCCTCTATTTGGTGCAGCTTTTTCGCACATACTAAGAGGAAGGTAAAGAAAAATTTGGCGTAGGTTACAACTTTTCTCTTTGAATGTTAGGGTTCGGTCATTTTTTGGGTTAGTTGTACTATACTAACAGAGCGAGCAACCCATCCTCACTATTCGACATTCGGCAAGCTGTCGCTCGGGATTCGCCAAATGACTAATGCCTGGAACCGCCTTTACTCATGGCACTCGGAGCATAAGCGAATAAATTAGAAATTATCAGAGACACCATGATATGATTTCAGAAGTTTCATTGAATGACTTCGCAAATAGTACGATGTGAGTCCCGTATATATTCGGCCACTGTAGCGTAGCTTTTACAAACCATTAAGCTCCGTTCAACGGTTGTAAAATGAATTACCTCAGCATGTCCTCTCACTAGGTCCATTTTTATTTCCTTGTACAGAGAACTTTAATGGCGAGGATGAAATATGTCAATATTAAAAATATCGTCATATTTTATATGAGATAGATTTTTGTAATTGGATTTTTTGGAAACTTAATTTCCAAAAGAATAAGTCTGTATTTCATTTCTTTTAAATTCGAATACAGATGCTGATTAAATGGTTTCGTCCTTTTACGTGATAATCTGCCAAAGAGTTTTTGAAACTAAAACCCGGACATTGTTATGTAAAATGATTTCCATCCATCACAATAATAAAATAAGTGTAACTGTTATTACGTGTTATTAATTGAATAATAAATAAAAAGTTATTTTATAGTACATAACGAGAAACGTTGCATTTAAACAAATACATTTAAAACTAATTGACCCTATACTTTTCAGTAATGAAAAGAAAAAAAAAACTTACAAGTACAATTCAAGAACAAAATTTTAATTGTATTTTTCACGTAAGATTTATTGTTAACACTGCAGAACATAATATAACTCTAATTACAAAAGTAATCATCTTTAAATTAAAGCAGTAATCTAACACACGTAATAATTCGCAATGCTTTTGCAATTTCGAACGATCGCGACGATTAATCGTTCCTCGGGATATGTCAGAAACCCGGATAGTGTAGAAAATTCCATCTGAACGCCCTTCAAACTAGGACATCCGGGGAAACCAGGACGGATGGCAAACCTATACATGACTCTCCAAAGTGCTACTGGCAAGGAAATATTAGGCATATACTTCGCATCAGCGATAAAATATATTACTATCTGGTTCAACGAAGTCTTGCTGCACTTCCTTAAAGCCTACCGTAGAACTCCAGTTATCCCGTTTGATTGAGACCAAACCCGATCCAGATAATCAAATATCCTGAAAATTGGATTTATTCCAGAAAGAGATAATTTTTCAGGTAAAGTGACAAAGAAATATCATATTGTAGAGGGGAAAAAATCAACTCACAATACACAGTTTAAAAGGATCAGTTAAATGATGTAAAAGGTTGTTACAATTCGCTCGATACAGTAAAAAAGAAAAAAAGTAATTTAGTTTAAATGAAATATAAAATACAACAAATTTTTCGCCCAAATATCCAGATGACTTGAGATTGGATCCACGGAATTCTACAGTATATTGTCCCCCGGCTCCTAATTCTCATCTGTATCCTCCTCCAGCTCAACTATTGTTGGAAGAGATGGGCCGTCGCCTGAAGCAGCACCGCGCTCATACTTAACCTTACTTTAGTGTGGCAAAATAAGATACTCAGTGTAGTAGGTCACTCGCACCGGGCTATTGTTTTTTTTTTTTTGTTTATTTAGCTTTTGAAATGAAAAATTGAACACGAATGAATAGAATGTACGCCCGAAGCTGCATGAAGAAATAAACATCAGTATTATATCCATAATTAATTAGATTTTTAATCTGGAACAGAGAGAAGTAAGATAATCAGCGCAAATTTAACAGCAAATAATGATCTTTTTTTTCGTGTAATTGATGAAAATTCACTTTCAATCTTTGCATACTACTTCAATCAAGTTACTTCAAGTGTTAAAGTCGCAAAAAAAATCTATCTCCCGACTTTATCTTTTGGTTTCATACCATTAGCACACTCAATTTTTCAGGCTGATTTGGCTGTGGAGTGGTAGGTCTCAGGATCATTTTCACTGGTTCTACTTTGAATTATGTGTTCAGCACATCGGTTCACACGGTGTAATTATTAAGCAATAAAGTTCAAGAGTGATATATTTTATTGGTTTTGTAAATAGTTCTTATTATAATGTGAAAAATTATGTCTTATTATTGAAACTTGTAATTATACTGTAGTTACGCTGTGATAAATAAATGAGTAATTTTGAGTTAAAAAAAAACAATAGTTCAAGAAGGTGACATAATGAGCTGCTTACGAACTAGCGTAATTGTAAAAGAAAAAAGTTTTTGTTTCAGCCAGTCTGAGAGATCATTCCTCAGCGATGGAGGTATGAGGAATTCTGGAATAATAAAAGATATCCTGGAATTTGAAACAAAAGTCAGCGAGCTTCCTCAATGTTTCGAGCTAAAGCAGTGACTGTCCAAATGTAGTCACTGCTTTAGAGAATGTAGTCACTGCACTACACGAAAAAAATAACCCTCCGGCGCATCAGCATAGCACTCTACACAAAAGTGGAGACTAGAACAATGTTGACATCAACACTTCATCTTTTAGTACAGATAGCATAGAGGTTCATGTTGTAAGGGAAATCTATGACGAGAGATACTCCGAGTAATGCACTGTTTCAAAGAGTGGGGTAAATAGAGCTTGCACAATAACTGTATCCCAGTTAAGAGTAAAAAATGGCGTGGTCTTTCAGATGTCGCAACAGTGTCATAACGCCCTAAAACAAACCGATAAAACATAATACGTGTTATTTATATATTGAGGAGGAATATGATGTAAATAACTTTGGACCAGATACAATAACCAGACGAAGAATCTCTTGATATTTTTTTATTACTTTATATTGATAAAAACAGAATACACATACTGAGAACGTCAAATGAAAGACATTTCTGAAGTACCCATCGAATACATTACAAACTATTACCATAATAATAACAATAATAATAATAGTAGTAATAATAGTAATAATAATAATAATTATAATAATACATAGCAACACAGCTTCCTTCTGTCCTCAGCCCACATTACCAGAAAGTTCTTGGACTTGCAATAGGTTCTTCCTCCCAGCAGAACTTGATTTAATAATCCACTGCTGAGAGAAAAACCAACACAAGTTGAGAAAACTAAATAATAAATAATAATAATAATATTAATCTTGTGCTTCGCCTCTATCTGGGGCAACCAACAAAGCAGGGAAACCTCGGCAACGCCTCGCATGGACGGAAGAAATGAATACAAACGTGTTGCGCTGATACTTCAAAACTACACAACTAGATACTATGACAATAGGTTACAGAGAGAAATTTCTTGAGCTGTTCTTACAAATTTATCCAGAGCTAAGCGGTCTGGTCAGTGCTCAGCGGCTACGGACCAGAGGAGAGTAATTTATGTTAACAAAATTGCAACAGGATTGCAAATTGGCAAAATTAAAGATGAAGTAGCCTGTGAGCTGGCTGATTGTGGGGCGCAAATAAGAGCAACCGAAGTAAATGTATCCTCATCCCCTTCAGGGAGCACAATTAGCAGCCAGCCCAGTAAACCCTTCAAGTGCCCAAGGAGGCCTTACAGGCATCCAGAACAAGAGTCAGAAGGAAATGAACAGGACCCTATGATAGCGCATCTAAGGGATGCATTAGAGACAGCCATAGCTGAATACGGGTATATGGAGCACGCATGTACCAAAGTAGAGTAACTCCAAGAAGTTAGCTAAGACCACATAATAATAAAAATTTTTGAAAAGCATTAGTAAATTATCCTTAAAGTAAATGTATCACACACTATTCAGATTTTTGAATAATAGGTAAACAAGTTACTATTCTAATGTTTGTTAGGGAGGAGAGTTGTCAATATAATTGTGCAGTTGATGAAACGATGAGCAACTAATTTAATGTCACGGATTCATATGTCAGTGTGGTCGAGGAAGTTTTAATTACGAATTAATGTTTACATTGCCTATATTAGTTACCACGAATGATTGCATATGGCTCCGGATGCGCAATAGCCCAGGACACGTGATCGTGTGTGTACAGCTAATAGACATTTCTCTCTTTGAGCGCCTCAATGAGTAGTCACCGCTTTTCAACACTGCTTTGTGACGCCTCACAGTTTTGCAGAGGAGATGAGTTTTCGTACCCATAGGTTTTGTGGACTGTTCAACACGAAATTGTTTTCCAATAAAAAATGTAACCGGAAAATTTTCCGGGCTCTGAGCAACCTTAATACTAATTTATAATAACAATAACCGTAATACTAATAATTTTAATTAAAATCTCTTTTGACAAAAACAAATTGACAAAATTTGCTAATTTTCCGATTTTTATACAGTTGCTTCAAGATAATTTTTCGGCAAAAGTTACGAAATGATATGATGGAAATGTTTGATGAAGTATTTGGAAACTAGAATAAATGTTCTAAGAAAATTGTTCCCTTTATTTTTATTTTTTTGCGAGAGGAATAAATGATTTTAAACATTAAGCGGGAAAATCATCCCATTAATGTCACTCCATCGCGACATCCTATTGCCGTCGTGCTCCTCCTCCATGCATCTCGTGAGCTCGTGATCTGGTGCTATACGTTTCTTGTATGTTTTGTTTTCGTTATTATAATACAATTTCGACCATACAAACGTAAGTGTAGAGTTTGCAAAATATACGATACACCAACAAAAGTAAACATTGACCATCTGGTCAAAGTGTTTCATAAGTTACTAGGCCACTCTGTCCGAACCTGGCCACCGAGTTTCCAACGGGAGATTTTGATTTGATACAGTTAATTGTTAACAAAAAAAAGCACGTTTACTTTCAAAAGCCACGGTGAAATCTTCGTTAATTCTTGATATTTTGAAAAATCTCATTTCCCTCTTGTATGTACCTTACAAATCAGACTTTCAAAAAGTTTTTTTTTCTTTTTTATTTATTTTTTCGAGATATAACATCCCAACAATTTCAAGTAATGACCTTAATATTTGATAAGTTGTCGAATTTCAGACAACGAATGAAATATTTTCTCTTCTTTCACGTATTTGAAAATGAAATATCGAACTTAACATGACGATTAACAGATATTTTATTTTACATTTTTTACATACTGGAATAGAAACACATAAATTAGTACGTGAAGTATGGTAAACGTAATATACCACGTTGCTAGCGCTAACAACTAACAAAGAACACATTTCTACCTTTTGCTACCATTAAGAGTAAAATATCGAAAAATCAGTCTTTCGATACTTCAATTAACAACGTGTGCATGAAGTCTGAGAGCAGACCGCACGATTCAATATGAAACACAAGATTAGTTTTTATTTTAATTGGTGTCTCATCCAGTGTATATTACACAGGGTCACATAATCTCCAAACAGCGACACCAAAATTCTAAAATATACATAAAACTATACCATTGCAAGACGTATTAAAATATACTTTTTTAAATAGAAAACACCTCTTCCTGATTAATTTCAAATTACTTAACATACTGGCTAAAACATAATTCTGTCATATCTACAACTAACACGTTATCCGGGCTCTGAGCAACCTTAATACTAATTTATCTGTAATTTTAATGAAAACAAATTTCTAAAAAATTATATCAAGAGGTTTTGTATGAATTTGTCTTAATCAATTTTATTCGCAATGCATCTCTCATTTCAGTTTTCTTAAGCTGTGTTATTCATCTGTATGTGACGTCTACACTACTGAATAATTTCAAGTCTCATGAATAAATGAGATAAAGCGTTTCAAAGATATTATTTTCAAATTTTCCAGCGAAATGCTGCTTATGCAGATTTAACACTTCCAATTTCGAAGCTTACAGAAATCAATTGAAGTTTTCCAAAATGTACATTGATCTTTATATGAAGTATCCTACTTACTACAGTTAAAAATATTTCATAGCACGTGCATCGACTATAAGCAGATACTACGATAAATATAAAATATGAACGAAATTGATCCATTTGTTTAGTCAAAATAGGTGCGCGAAGGTTAACAGATAGTCGGACAGATATCTAAAATCTACTTTTTCGGTATCAAGGAAAACAGATATTTACGTCAAAATTTCGCGATCGATATTTTTTACGTTTAAAATACTTTATAGGTATATGAGAGAGTTAAAACTAACAAATATACTTTCACTATCACGGCGCATGACGTCACGGTCTCGTCTACCATAGGGGTCCTCCAGTTTACTATAGAACTCACTGGACACAGCGGTGTTTAGTTGGAAACGGAGATGGGTTGTGTCAATGTACTACCGGATTAAGTTTCGGTTAAAATTGCGTTATTGGACTCAGTCTGTGGATGGAACTCTCGCTTTCGTGTTATGGACGTGTAGCAAAATACACAGTGATGTATTTTGATTTACCAGTATAAAAGAGAGCAACTACAGAAATTACCAAAATGTCAGTAAAAGCTCAATTTACAGAAAAAATATAAAAATTTCAAATTAAAAAATAAATATTGTGCAAAAGCTAAATATTTGGTTTATCGTGGCTTATTTGAATGTAAACGTTTTGGAAAATCATTAAAGGTTCTCAACTAGCTTAATTTTGTTTAAGGGAAACAAATTAAATTAAAAAATACAAACGAATCAACGAAAGAGATGAGCATATGACGTAAGCACTAAAATACCTTTAAATATGTTGACTGAACTGTAGAATATTTTGGTTAATTAAAAAAACACTAGAGGAATTCAATTCAAATCTCACATTAGAAATAGTATGCTGTTGTAATAATTTATTCAACAAAAACCTTCATTGCACGATCATCGAACATCATCAGTGAAGGGAAACTAATACAGAATCAGAATGAAAATTATAAAACATATAACGTATCTGAGTTATTCTATTTTACTAACGTATATTTAAAGGTTTCAATTGTGTGATTATTTATTTGTTCTGTAAATTTTTGAACTGTTGATACGGTATTCCGTATTTGTTTACCAATATTACTAATGCTCGCTAAGTGAGCAAAAAACCTTTTTGCTGAATAGATTAACGATACAGCTGTATTATGTCTAATTATGCAATCTCTGTCAACAACTTACCTTAAAAATAAATTTACAACATTTTCTGATTTGTTCTCTTATCTTGGTAAAGTTATATCCAAAACGAGACCATAGATAGGTGCTCCTAGAGTATTTGACCTTTTGACCATGAATTATGATTTAGTTGCGCGAGAGAAGCGTAAAATGGATTACTGTCACACTACGTCATGGCTTATTAATTAGTTCAATAGATTTTGACTTCTATATCCTTTATCCTCAAAACTGGCAGATAAGATAACCATTCAGAACTTAACACTTCAACTTCATTACATTAAAATATATTCAACATAGTTATTCAATAGAGATTTTGAATATCAATGAAAAATTGTCACTTTCAATATTGCTTATCTTAAGGTCACTCCTGTATTTTTCTCAACCATGAAACTTAATTTTTGGATAATTTTGTTGTTTTAAAAAGACTATCTCTACCGTAATTCTGTATTTATTACCGTCACATAAGGTCCAATAAGTCCCTTATACCATACTTACACTACGTAATTAGAAAAGTGCAAAAAAATTAAAATGGACATTAGGTAATTTTGACAGATTTTCCTTTTTGTGGACTTGTACAGACATCATGAAAAATAAAACTGTAATTTTAAGTAATTCGAAATCTAAAATAACAAAAAAGATTTCACTCATTTTCTATTCTCAAGGTATTGCAACTTTATCTTTGTACAGTGAATTAAATAATAATTTGATGCAGTGAACTTCTGATTAGAAAACGCATTTACGTAAAACTGCTCATAAATTTAAGAATGAAAGGACCTTTCACTTTTTGATAATGCAGCAATTCTTATAACTTTCAGCCACTCAATACTTCGCGCAGAAGCATTTTCCGACTAGGAAACTTACGTGTTCCCATAATTCTTTTTGATAGGACAATTCAACGTTAAAGCTGCCAAGAATTCTCCACTTTCTCACTATTTTGTTCCCGATTAATCAGGGGTTGGAAAGGTTCTTTATGTGAAATATGATTTACTTTCTTTCGTAACTAGATGTCTGGATAGTTCTCTCAAGAGCACGTATATTTCATGCGCACAGACCACTAATTTCACGGGAATGAAGAATAATCTATACAAATTGGACAGTTTTATGCTTTGTTAGACCAAACGCCAAAAATAATAGCCCTTAATTTACAGCCAATTAAAACTAGTACTTTTTTATTCATTCAACTATCTTGGAATTGGTTGGTATAACTTTACTTTTTCCCCAAAAATAATTCCCATAATTTTTCTACTGAATGTGTAGTCTTGAATTTTTAGAATTAACACTTAGGCTATTACATAATAAGTTCAAATCTGACTATTCGCCATCGCACACTTCTAATAGCCTTCTTATTTTTATAATGATACCTTACGGTATAAACATCCAAATCATTCAGAAGTTGTAGATGTTACGACAATTTTCTTCAAATTAATACGATAAATTTTAATGCAGAATTCAAAATTTGATTTTATAATGCGAGTAATGTTTAAACGTATAGGACCGATTAAACTTTTTTTTAGTATTTATCATATTAATATTGCGTTCATATGTTTTCGAGGTATTTCGCGTTTCCTTTTTTGTTGTTGTTGGGCTTTACGGCTCGTCGACATCGAGGTCATTAGAGCCCTAAAATTCTGAACAGGTAGGGAAAATGCAGTTTCGCACTAGGGAGAGCCAACATGACTCTCCCCGCGTGTGGGACTCGCCGAACGACTCAACCATACCCACTAAAAACCCTCCCGAATCACAATATATCAAAACATATAACAAAACATTGAGGACAAAAATGAGGGGGGGACAAACAATGAGAAAATGAATGATACCCTAGTGTCGGGATCGAAAAGAACAGGAGGTGACCAAGGAAGGTCAGGAAAGAGAAAGGAAGGAGCCCGGTGGAAGTAACTGGAGTTCGCCAAACACGTACGTACTAGATATAAGTCCCCTAGGGGGTCGCGTTTCCTGAGAGTTATATCATTTTATATCTATAATTCAACAATGTTGTTGATATTTCATAATTGCCTTAATTATTTTTCAAAACTAATTTGAAGTTTTTAAAACTATTTATAATTTTTCTTATTTTAATTATTTTCTGAAGAATCGCTACGTTATGTTCTATTAGCATACTTGCCGATTCTTCTTTGAAAATACTATCAGCATATTTGCCGATTAATGAATCAAAACAAAACAATCCACACATTACTCCCTATTTTATGAATTTATCATATTTAACATTGAGGTACACAGTATTTATATGCAGTCATGATAGTCTCACTTCAGTCGGAGATCCTAAATCTTCTCAAATGTTTCATCATTATATGAAGATCTCATATGAACCTTACGAGTGATTTATATTCCTTCCAGAAATTTTTCATTAAAAACGTCTAAATTTCACTAGAAAAAATTATATGAATTTTTTTTCATTAATTAGCTAATGTAGAAACTGTACGCGATATCTTCAAACAAACACGATGATAGAACATAATACATATATGCTACAGGGATACATTTCTAGACTAAATGCAAAATATGATCAAATGGATTAGCGTTTGGCATTCTAGTAGGTATTCATAAGAATGTCTGCCTCATTGTTTGTGAGTAGATTAAACATTTCAAATAATCATTGAATCAAGTATATTTGATGTACATACGCAATATAAAATGTTCTCATCTCCAATGAAATCCAGCTATTTGCGTCTTAAATCAAAACGCTCATGGGATAAATAGACAATCCACTCAACTGTTCCTTTGCCGTTCTTACTCAAGTTTAAAAAGGGTCAACGAAGACAAACAACAATTCTTTCTAAATTAGATTGAATTTATAACAATTGTATTCTTTATTGTTTCTTAGTACCAACCGCGGAGCGCAGAGACCTCACTCAAAATGATTAGTGTAACAAAACTTGTTTCTTGTTCTTTTCCTGGGTTGGCCTGAGTGGAATTCTAAAAGATTTAATAAAATTTTATGTTAATCTTCCCTTTTTGTATTTTCCCATAAACGTTTTTTGTGCCAGATGTGTAGAGAAGAAGTCAAAAAATATAGAGCTTCTAAAATTTGCACATATATTCCTAGAGGATATATGAACAGTAGTACAAAATTTTATTTATCTATTTTCTTACATCATATCGATTTAGAAGGAATGGTTGAACGAAAATAAAAATTTTCACTCGCGCAAAACTGCGGGTACTCAGGAACACGCGTATGATGCAAAAGTTCTCACTCACCAGCAAGTCACTATCTGATAATAATAAATGACAAGACAAACAATAAGGAACCTTACAACTTCCGAGTATCTAGTTGAGGAGGAGAATTAGCATCGTTAGACCAGGTGAAAATTGTGACAAACCGGGACTCAAATCCGGGACCTCCATCTATGAACGCAGGTGTGTCGTCTACTGTACCACTTACCTGGACTCCTAGAATGCGAACACAACACCGTAGGTTCCGGTTTCGAGTCACAACTTTCACCTGGTCATAGACGATGCAAACTTCCTACTCGAGTATGTTCTTGCAAGTCGTGAGTTACAAATTGCACGTACGTGAAAACCGGGTACAGGAAACCGTCTGTGGTTATTTATCCCCTGTATGGGTATGTAACCCAGGTTCACCGAAACAGGACAGGGAGATAGGAACTTTTTTTACATTTCAACTACTCGAAACAGTGTGTATAAAATTTGCTAGAATCAAACCAAAATACTTAGTTCAAGTCTTGCTAGCACGGTACAAAGACACAAAATTATTGAAGAAAAATAATACGTATTTTTCATCTCAGGGAAATTAGGTCATTCGTATATTTAATAATTAAGTCTCAAATTGTTAGGTGAATTTGTAAATAATACCAGTTAATGCTATTGCCAAATCAAAAACATATCACAAAATTTCATTCTCTTCTCTTTAATCTGAATATTCCTTTGTACCCGTCTGGGGCAATATTCTGGAGACCCCTGCTCTATACTTCTCTCAACGCCAAAACTGTCGAAACCGCAACGCGCCCATTTTTCTTTATTAAGCCGTCTTGCTCTTAGCAAGAAGTGCTCTAGCGCCACTGACAGGGGCGTCGGGCGTTATGGGAATTAGTGTTCTTACTCTCAACCTTCCGAACGCACCCTTCCAATCCCCAATATATTTCATCTCCCAACATCAATACATCTCTCTGTTGGTATCGGAGAACTCCGGCACCTTAGGAAGAAAAAAAGTGACTCTTCCCCCTGCGTATCTGGCGCTGTGACTGATTGCCTATAATTTGTACGGACGTCGAAACAAAGAAAGAGGTTAAAGAGCAGAATGAGCATAGATCAATGAACATTTGTTTTCTTTAGATTGGCAGAGGATGATAAAGTATTTTAGTTGACAGTCGAAGGTCTGGACAAACGAGCGACATTCAGTACAAAAATAATATAAAAGACACTTTTTTGTCTACGTCAATGGCTCCACGCAACGTGTTGCAAAAGTAAGCAATTAATGTAATATAAATGTAATTTCAAAATTTTCTATTTTTTAGATTAAGTAATGATGGAAATGATTTGTTAACTTCGTTTTTCTAAAAAAAAAATATTATGGTTAAAATATGAAATCAATATTACGGGACATGACAAAAAATCATTTCCTAATTGTTTTCAAAGAGATTCCAGTTTGCCGACGGCGGCAAGTTCCTTATATTTTATGTCGGTCGGTGACACAATCAGCTTATAACAGAGGGAGGTGATGATAAATTAGTAAACTCAAATAAAATTACTCATCCTCACAGAAATTTCATTTGACCCAATTACGCTAGAAATTTCTTTATCCTATTATGCAGTCTAGTAATATACCGAAATTCGCCGAAATCAGTGAAATGCTTAATAGGTAAATAATTAGTTTTAGTTTGATTATTGTTTAGAGATCTCAAAACAGTTTTTGTACATAAAAGTAAAAATCAAGAGATGTGGTCGTTTTTATTTAAAATGTTATGTTAGAAACGTTCATAATATGTTATCTTCATATTATACGAATTGGATAAATTTTCTTGGATTTCTGATATAATTATTTACAGTTATTTTGAATATGTCTTATATTTTCTGTTGAATACTCACATTATTGTTATAATAGTAACATTTTATTATCATAATTTCGGAGTTTATTATTGTTTTCCTTTTATTTTTCATAAATGTATTTTTCATAACTGCTCAATTACTTCGTAAACTTTTGGTATACATTTACTGTCTTTTATTAATATTCTTTTAGTATTCCGTTCATTGCATATAATTTTAAACGTAATTATAGTATTATCATCACTGATGGATATAAAACGCTAACCAAATGATTTGTTGTGTAAATGATCAATTGGTTATTGAATGCAGTAAGTTAATTAAAGCTAGTTAATGTAACAAACGTAGTTGATGAACTACGTCACTTACAATATAACTAAATAGCGGTATTATGACACACTAAAAGGGAGCTTAGCGTAAGCGAAATCCTACCCTAGGCAATAACAAATAATACAAATAAAGAATCAATCAGAACAAGAGTTTATTCGAGAATAAATGTAACCGTTAACAGAACGAGAGATGAATTTATTAAAAAGTAAAACCTTGTATCGTAAAATAATACCATAAGTCTAAGTTATAATTAAGATTAAACAACTAATAAAACTGTTAACCAACAGAAATTAATACTGAAAGCAATGGTTCGATAATAAATGAGAACGAGACTTCATAGAACTACATAGTTTGTTTTTTTTTAATTGGGGATTTAGGGGTCACAAACATCAAGGTCATTAGAACCCTTAAAAATATAGAAATTTTATCGAAGTTCATCTCACGCAAGTCTCTTACCAGAAAGAGAGCACTCGTAACTGATAAAGGAATGCGACCTTGAACACTGACATGAAGACGTTTAGTCCGAAAAAGTTATGTATTCATACTGCCGTCTCTATTCTGAAGACACTCGTTTCTATTCGTCGTTATGACACTTATCCACTCCGCCAGACAGATGGATTGAGTCAAGGATATTCAACAGAAACGCAGCCCTGGCTGGGTACCGTGGTAGCGCTGAACATCGGCAAGGGAATCACCACGGACTAAATCACACTAACTGCTCGTCGTGGTTGACCACGGCTTCCTACAATTACCAGGAGTGCTATTCTGTACACGATTTGTTACATTCGGTAATCGTTAAATCCTTGATTTATCTACTTTATCGATGCTACCGCAAAACGCTATTCTGTACACTTCTTTATCGAAGGTGGAAATCGTTAAAATCGGTAAGATCATTAAAATCGATAAAATTCAACAGACACCTTCACTGTGGCCGATAAGTTTATCGAAAACCCCTGTTCCTTGTGTTTTTGCTGGTTGTGTGAAATTTCCTTTTTGTATGATTAACTTTGTGAGCAATTTCCTTTGTGTACGTCGTGTATAAGGTTATTTTGGTGTTACCTTTGTTCATTCGTACTTAGTACTTTGTACGAAATGAAGAACAATATTCTGAAGTTATTCCATTTATAATTCATATTGAGGAAGAAGCAAATTAATTTTGGAATCAGCAGCGTAATTCGTATTAGTTAATACATTTCTCGTACGGCGATTTATGTTTATTGTATTATTTTGAAGTTATCTGTAACCAACATATTTTGTATCATTTATTACTTAACCTATAGAAACATTCCGGCATACACAAATATTTAGCCTTTATCCGTGTTTACATTGTGTTGCATTAAAATATATTGCATCAATCATGCGTCACGAAATATATGGAAAAGTACATCAATTTACAACAACTTAAATAATTGTAAAACACAAGTAAATAAATAACGTAGTCAACAAAGTATAAGACGTTATTTATTGACAAAATCTCTAAGAACCGTATTAATATTCATGTCATATTCAATAAAACCATCGAGGGGAAAAGGTTTGTTGTATGAAATAAAAAAAAAGATTAGAGAACAAGATAATTATTTCTTAAAATATATTATTTAGCCCGGTTTCTAGTCTATTGAAGGTTAATTCATAAATATGTATTACAAAGAGCCTACTTGTATTTCCCTTCTAAATATCTATATTTGTTATGTTTTGGATTGTGGTAGCGATCTTCCTTCCTCATAGGACATTGAGTAGTTCTGTGTATGGCATATTGGTTGTTAGGCATAAAGAAGAAGTAAATGCTTTTACTCTGCTCAGTGCTGCGTAGTTGGAGTTTGATTTATATGCTTGGTAATTGTGGTGCTTTAGCAACATTATCAAAGCATGATAAATTAAAAGTCGTTTCTATGTTGCTCATTTTTTTATTATTGGTATTAGAAAGCTTTTTCGGCTGCATAGCAACCATCATCAGTAACATACACTGAAAAATATAATACCAATAATAAAAATACCAATATTCTAATACCAATAATAAAAAAATGAGCAACATAGAAACGACTTTTAATTTATCATGCCCTGATTTATATGCATAAAAATTAGAAGGTCTAGAAAATGCTACACCTCCTTTATTTCGTAACAGAGTGTGAGATGCGGATGCAGGAACAACACGTCTGTTCTGAATGATACAGCATAGAAAGTAACGTATGGAGGTAATGCTTCAATTGAATTGTAACATGAGTCGATATTTTGAATCATTACCTACACGTCAGTAGGATTTAGAGCAAATATTCCACTTCTACTTAAAATCTGCTTCACATGCTTATCTACGAAATAAAAAGGATGGAGTAAAAGTTACATCTTTTACATTTTATGCACGAGGATGAAACGATAATTACAGAGTACTGAACTAAGTAGAAGAATTTACTTCGTTTTTATGAGTACCAGCCATTGTCTCTCGTAATTGAATCCTACCTTCAGTTTTTTATGATTACTATTCTAGTGATACAAATGTTTCACCTTGGTTTATGAAGGAAATTGTATTTTATCTGGACATCATTGAGTTTTTTTAAAACCAATATGATCTTCTCAATCCTTGAACTCCTCATTCACGACAATGCCACTTCCGCAAATACGAACTTCTTAAAAGGGAATTTATTACAAAGGGGACATTATTTTAATTAACATTCTCCCTTCAGATAGATTTAAATCCTTAATCCCGGCTTCGAGTTTTTATCACTGGGTTATACGTGTACATCCACCAAAAGTCCCTTTCCACATGAAACAGGGTTAGGAGTACGATCGGTGATTAAGTGGATGCAATTCTCGGACATTGGAGCGATTCTCTTTCCACGGTAATATCTCTATGTCCGTTCCCGCATTAACAAACATGGGAATGCACATGCGTTACATATGCTTTGAAGGCTTTCGAATATAACGCTTCTGGGTGTTGGAGTATCGTTATTCAGCGTCATCCTGGATTATGTGTTTCATTTCTTTGCAAGAACATTGATGTATTACTTAATACAGTGACCAATTGATTATGTTTAAATACACGTTTATGTCTTAAACATAAATGAGAGATAACTCAAATATAAATAAATTAATAACTTTAATGACCTTCCCCAGGCTTAAAATGTATTTTAATCACAACGTCAAATCAATGGTTTTCGAATTCCTCTGACGATAAATAAATACTACAGTATCCTAGTAACATGTTATGAATGAAATTATACGTATTAAAAGAAATAAGAACTATGACACAAAAACATTTTTTCCGACTTATGAAAAAGGTCAATATTTTAACAATAGCTATAACTATGAGAGAAAATAAAGCACATTTCAAATATAATTATCATTAATTGTGATTTATTAATGTTACAGATATTAAATATATATTCATACAAGTAAATAAATATTTTTGAAAGTTAGAATATTGAGTTATTTCATTAGTTTAATCACAAGACGCTGACGATGATAAAGACGCACGCCTCTTATTCAACGAAACAATCAGTTCATTCAGCTTTTTAACGTAATGAAAGAGGATTTTCATAGAGATAGCAGTGAAATTAATTTCATAATTTTTTGGTACACGAAAATAAAAATAAATGTGTGCTTCCAACACCAGAAATTAAAAGTTTTTTTTTGTTTTATTATATTCTAATTTCAACATTTTAACGTATGATACTTAATTACTAAGAAATTACGTAACAACGTAAAATATTCTTTTACTCTTAAAGTATAATCTCTATGAGATTATATAATGATTGATTCGACATCTAGGGTATCACAATAAGAAAACACAATATGATTTTCGAATAAAACGCAGTAGGTACTTGAAAATTTAAAAAATTTTATTTCAAACTCATCACTGTAAATTGCAGTAAACGTATTAAATAATATCGATAAAATGTTCGCCGAAACTTTGTTGACATACTCAAATTTTTTTAAATATCATTGACACGTTTAATTTGGTCTTTTTTACTCAAGAATTGATCTCCGTTTATTTACTTAAATTCGTGACTTCACGTGACGTCACACTGCGTTCTATCGTAAGATCTTGGCGCAAGATTGCATTCCTCGCATAACTTTCAACAAAATTTTGGTTTTATAACAACCCAATCGACGAATTCATAATGTGAGAAATGATCGGTTGGTTGCAACAGTTTACCATTTTAAAAGTGTGGATGAAGATCCTCTGTAACAATTCACTGCGCGGTGTTCTTCGAAATCTCCAGTTCTTTGGGTTGCATTCTCACTTATGGATGCAATATTTTCAGCACACCAGCTAGTTCAACGTCGCTTTGGTGACTTGACATCAGCCACTGAGCTACTTTGCTCAAAAGTTTCAATTATTCGTCAAATAGATGAAGAATCGTATACGTTTCACTGACCAAAAATTATCATAATTGCTGAAGTACTTTTAAAAAACTATTCCCGTACTTTTAATTTTTGACGATAACAACGCGTTGTTCGACAGTAAATCAATTAATAACACTATCTGAAGATGCTAATTGAGCAATAACTGGCGTTGCCAACCGACTAGTAGCCCCTCTGGTGGCTTAGGTGGTAGCATTCTTGCTCACCACCGAGTCATCACGGGTTCAATTTCCGGTTGGGGCCAGAAAAATTTGTAGCTTTTCACTTTAATGTCCCAGTTCATATATCTGTGACCACTGAAAAGCGAAACTCTCCATCCTCTATCCACGTACTCCTAGTATCAATAAATCTATTA
>NNCF01130085.1:0-58857 GCA_002313205.1 Laupala kohalensis | reverse complement strand
GTATAAATCTGTTGTTTTTCACGTATGATTATCGTCGCTTCTTGACATATCTTAAAATTGTGTTTTATTGTTGGTAATTCTCTTAGAGCAAGATGTAACCAATAGTTTCCTAGAAATTTTGTGATTTTTTCAGGTAGGCGTACTTTCCACTAAAGTGTCCTTAAGGTCCCTCTTATCCGGTGGGTTAGCAATGCTTTTTTTTCAGGAAGTTTTGCCAAAGAGATGTTTGTGGTTTGACAATGCTTCATCATGTTTATTACTTTCACCGAACAACACTGTAGTTTTTTAATGTTATTACGACTTGCGTGACAGACACATTTCGTCACACAAGAGTTGAAGTGAATTTCACACTTGCGTCTTCCGTTCCGCGCAAAATATGTGATAATTTGAATGAGGAATGACCAAATTCTATTCCGAAGGGCAAAAACGGATGTGAATGGAGCGCTCATGGTCCTCTACTTCACGGGCATTGGTGCATACATAATTCGCAAACGTCCTTGCCCAGTGTCAGGTTTTACGTTCTCTTCGCCTTTAAAAGCCTTTCTTTTATTGACGAAAAAATAAAGAAAGAAATCATTCGATGCATCAATCGTTAGGACTCATGTATTCATGATAGAGAAGAAAAAATATGGTGCAAATTGACGAAAGCAAAATTGGATGCATTTCCTGATGTAATTTGTGCTGAGTTTTCGAAATAATAGGATTCACAGATTTGAAGACATCTGCGCTTTGATGATAGAAGGGTTCGTGTTGCCAGAAGAGAGAACGTTAAATATCCTCATAAGATACATGTGGCATCTAATTAGCAATAAATGCAAATCTGTTTATAATCCTGGTGAATATGCGATACTGGATGAACAATTAGATGGTTTTCTAGTTGCCATTTCAGAACGTACTTGTCGAAGAAGCGGGAAAGTTCAGTATCTGGTCGCAGAGAATTGTTTTGATCTGAATAGTAGTATATATTGTGACAAGTAAAGAGGAGCCGGTGGTGAAAGATCTGGCAGGAAATGCGGTGAAAGAACTAATGAAACCTATTTATAATGGTGGATATAATGTAATTTATGGACAACTTTTTATGTCCGTACCTCACAATTCTGAGATCTTCGCGATGGAACAAACAATAAATACCCATTGAACTGAAAATTATAAACAACACGGAATTATATTTTAGAGTTTTTTTCCCGCAACAACAGCCAATGAGACTTTTACAATATAATAGACGTAGCAGCACCCAATGCATACATTGTTTTCACAAAGAAGCATCTTAATCACAATAAGAGGAAGACTAACATCGTTCGCAACAAATGCTTCAGTAGTATTTGTAAAGAACATTCAGAAAATTTACTTGTTGGTAACAATAGAAAGTGATTTTTCTTCTGATTTATGTGAAAATTAAAATTACAATAGATTAAATTGCTTCATCTTAAATATTTACGGAGTTGTAGAAAATGTTCCGTGTCATATTTATATGATTTGTAAGTAGGGGCCTCCGAGGTCCCTTAACTGTGTATGCGTAATATTCATCTTCGGGGCATCAACGGGTTAAAATACAAGTATATTTTAGGAGCATATTCAAAACCTTTTTCCACATTTAATAAAATCTTTGGAGGAGAAAAAAATGGGATATTAGTTAATTTAATTGTTTCTAGAGTGGAGATGATAATATAGACGGACTCATAAATAAATAAAATGAAAAAATGAAAGTGCAAAGAGATATTTGAAGAAACAATTTTACTAGAAATACGTAAAATTTCCAATCAGCCAATGCTCACAAAAACCAATTTGATAGAAAAATCACATAATATTGAGTTGGTAATATTTATTTTGGGACATATTCGCATGTGGGAAGTAGTATCAATATTATTTTGCAATAATTCGTTTCAGAAATGGTTCAGGGATATTCATTGATTGGATTCCGGAATCACGCATGCGTTGAAAATATATGATAACCATGAAATATAAGTGCACACTGGGAACGATATACTGTAATTGCCTTAGAGTTTTCAATTGATCAATATATGCATTAATTCACTCTCGGTGAATATTTGAAGAATGCCAAAACGTAAAATTCTTCATTACGCTCATTCCTAATTCCTAGGTTACCTTTTTGTATGTTGACGAACAAAGACAGAAAGCAATTTATACGAATGGGTTAAATAAAATATTTCAAAATATGTTATCTTTTCACGTTTGAAAAATGACCTAAATCTATCTCATATTGTTATATTTTTCACTGATCAACATCAGCAATTCTGATTCATCTGTAGTGATTCAATCATATCTTCATGAAATACGAAATGAACTCCATCGACAAGAATTTCAAACTATACATTATAATAAATAACAGTTGGTTGAAGTCCCATTGAAAAAATGTTGTAAAAAAGTATGACCTGTAATTTTACCTGAACATTCGACGTTGACGACCCCTAAAGCCACACACAAAACAAAAATGAACATTTGAGAATCAAGGGAAAATAACCCCATGAAAGAAATATTTCAAAATTTTATTGTTACTGAAATTGAATATTTTTACTCATTCAAGTAATTTAAACAATAACTGTAGTTTATAACCCACTACGATGGGAAAATAAAAAATGTAAGGGGGGGTTATATGAATCATGTCAAAGGCAATAAATGTAAAGAAAAAGCTTATTGATTATTTTCATCTCCACATGAAATGAAATTTCGTAAATGTAATCTCTAAAACGCAATTTCTAAAATTTGAAATGAAAATTTTGGTCACCAAAATAACATAAACAACAAGTGAGAAAGTGAAATATGTAAAAAGATTTATACGGTTGCCAATAATCTTATTTTAGAAAAACTAGATAACCTTAAAAATAGTAGTTTCCTTTATATATTAAATAATCACATCATTATAACAAAAATGTTACTTGGTAATTGTGGAGCTTTAGCAACATTATCAAACAATGATAAATTGAAAATACTCATACAATATAAACCTCAAATCAGAACAAAGGAACGGAAATAAAAACCAAAATAGCTAAAGTTTACGAAATGATTTTCTGTTATGTCACACGAGGTATACAGTTTGAATAAAAAAATCTGAATTGTTAACAGTGTTTGATGTTCCAATATTTCGATTTTGAGAACGTCTTTTTCTTTATGATTTATCGATTAATGTTTCCTTCTCGTTTCTTCCATTTTCAGTCCACTCCTTGACGACTCATATGTCTGTGTCTCGTAATTTTTTGCGTGGCAAAATCTGGTGTAAACAAACCACACCACTTCCCCCTACGTTCTCGTGTTTCGTAAGGATTTCTATGTTAATTCTCGAAAAAATGAGAACTTCGAACGGTTGACTAACGGGAGACATCGTACCCGATGAATAAACGCAATCGTTTATTAATAGTATTTGAGTAAGATAAAGACAAGAGCACCTTACTGGTATGTGATCCATAGGCAGGCTTTATGAATTGTAATAATTTAATTAAACGACCATATAAATAAATATTTGACTGAAGTACAGTATTTTCTGATGATGGCTCACGGTGGGGGTCCAAGCGTTGTATAGTTTATGTAATAGATAATAAATCCAGTCTGTGAAAATAAGGTCCTTTAATTCAATAATTATATTCGTTCTACAGACGTAATTACAATTTTGATGAAAAGTATTTTATACTTGTGAAAGCAATAAACTATCCAACCATCGATCCAATAAGCAATAATAGAATAATTACGAATTAGTTCATAAATGTATGATTTTTAATTAGGGTTTTACTGCTCCCCGACATCGAAGTCATTAGAGCTCTAACATTTTTGTACACGTAGGGAAAATGCTCCAACGCACTAGGGATGTTCAACATGACTCTCCCCGCGTGTGGGACTCGCCGAATGACTGGATCATACCCACTAAAAACCCTCCAGAAATGCCATATATCCAAACACTAAGAAGACAGGAAAATAGGAATGTTTTGATAAATCTAGTTAAAGTATCTTCTCGGCATTTCAAAGTTAATATACTGATTGTACAACATTCATTTTAAAAAAACGTAAAAGGTGGGAGTACACAGTCATATTTGATTAGACATGATTTGTTTAAATCCGAGATATCAACAAGGTAGCTTGTTCATATAAACCCAGACCTGTGACGGATGGGCAATGCAAACACATTCGTCGAGTTTTATTGTTAAACCTAATTTAAAAATTAACTAACTTTTCGTTGTGGAAATAAAATATGATCCCTTATTTTAAATACTTGAAATTTCATTACATTTTTTTCATAAATATAATAATCCGTGGTGTATCATTTATTCATCTCAAGATGCGTTTCACTATGTATTAATAACAAACCAAATACAATTACTGAAGCAAAATCTACTTATTTAAGTTCAAAGCTTGTAGATCAAACTACTGCGTGAACACATTTGATTTATGAATTACTATCATAAAAACAAGAAAAAACTACCGATTAAAAATAGCATTTGATTTGTCCCAGAATGCATTAGAAAACTAATTTTTATCAATTTTAATTAAGACTTCTTATATCGTGACTAGTCGACGTGACCAAGGAATCTTTGTTGTTATAATGTTGCTTCACGTTTCTTATAATTTAGTTCAGACAAAAACAGCACGTTGATGAAAAAATCCCATCTCCGTATGTTCATGAGATGTATTACAAACTTGAAAAATCACATTTACCATCAATTCCATCCTTTGTAAAGGAATTTTGAAAACTGGTTTCTTTGTGAGTCTCTACATTGCGAAACTAACCTACCTGCAAAATGTCAAGTTCATATCTCCGCGTTGATAAATGAATGAATAATTTCGTGAGGGAGCCAGTCATTCATATCAAGACAGTTCATTGTAATAAATAGACATTAAATGCAATGTATTATTGCAAACATTGGTTCAATATGGATATGAACTGAAGTATGAGGTATGCAGTAGAAAAAACCCTTTACAAAAGAAACACTGATATTGAAACATCTTTCTCATTTTTACGACTGCGCGAAGCTTCGATCTACCTTTGTTTGATCTCTCTGTGAGTCTCTTGTTCGTCACAAACATGAAAACCGTTGAATACACGATTCGTCTTGGAATTCTTTTCGAAGGAATGTTGTAATACTTTCTTACTTCCTCGAATCTTACCATCCCACGTACATTCACCCTGAAATTTCATCCCTTCTATTTTATAAAATATAAATTATATTAAATTTATGGAGCTCCCAAATATGGTAGGGATTCAGTCACTGTTTGCTGACAAAGAAATACGTAAATATGCGAAAAAATGTCGATCATATTTTTTCCTTAAAATATTGTTTACTTACTTACTGGTGGGTGCACGTGTGTTCATTCTAGGCGTTTAGTAATAAATAAATATATAAATCGATTAATACATAACAATTCTACTCATATATCTCAAATGTACACATAGGCTAGATAAAATCTAGCTAGAGGTTTTGTCTGGAACTAGGTATATCTATTTTATACTCATGCGTTAAATAAATTTCCCCCGAGTTAATTTATTTTATAATTTTCTTTTCTGGGGCTTTACGGCTCGTCGACATCAAAGGTCATTGGAGCCCGAAAACCTTGTACAGGTAGGGAAAATGCAGTTATGCACTAGGGAGAGCCAACATGACTCTCCCCGCGTGTGGGACTCGCCGAATTATTCAACCCTACCCACTAAAAGCCCTCCTGATTTACAACACACCAAAACATACCTCACAACATACATCAAAACATCAAATGGGGAGGGGCAAAAAATGAGGGGGGGCATAACATGAGGGGGGACAAAGAATAAAGAGGAACAAAATATGAGGGGAAGGACAAAAAATGAGAGGGATGAGGAAAATGAAAGCGTCGGGATCGAAAAGAACAAGAGGTGACCAAGGGAGGTCAGAAATGAGAAAGGCAGGAGACTAGCACAAGTGGATGTAATGCCAGACTCAGCTCGGGGCCCCGTGTTCGCCAAACACGTACTTACTACATGTAAGTCCCCTGGGGGGAAATTACATCGTACAATTAAAAATTATGAGCATGTAGTATTATATGACATTGATAAAGAATAGCTGCGGATTAGACTAGAGTACTAATTATTTACGCACAGTAAGGAACCACGGATTACAAACGTCGGAAAAAAAACTTCTTCCATGTACAGGAAGCTAAGAAGAGAGATTCTGTATGTGGGTAGTCCTAAAGAGCATTGGGTTAAGTTTAAGCTTTGGAACGGATATTCTGATTACTTTTATCATAATAAAGGAAATATTAGTGAAAACATTTTGTCGCATTATTTATAATAGTAATAATACGTTTTGGTATTCCTAGTAGGAACATGAGGAATCAACCATTGCCTTCCAGCGAACTCCGTTGCTTGCGTCAACTTTCATTAATTTTACAGTTTTCCAATAATATTTTTCAATTAATCTTCTACATGTGTTCCGTTGTCTTCCATCTGGATTCTTGCGGGTTCCATTCCAAAGCATTGAGGGGGCGGGTGGGGGGGATATTTCATCCGGTTATTTTCTCCGGATATGTCCAACGGGGTTGAATGACTTCCTTTTTTTCACTCCACTGTAGTATTTGTAAATGGAAAATGTAGCGTGCTATTAAAGCTTATATACATGGAGCGATAGGTGGTAGGAGTTGGGTGGTAGACTATTGTTAGTAGGTGGACCGGTTATATGGGTTTACCAACAACCTGGCCCGTCGAGGAGGGGTTAGTAGAAGTTAAGAATTATTGATACTAGGAGGAGGTGGGTAGAGGAAGGAGGGTTCGCTTTTCAATAGTCGTAGATATATGAACTGAAACATTAATGTGAAAAGCTACAATTTTTCTGACTCCACCGGGTATTTTGAACCCGGGATGACTTGGTGAATAGCAAGAACGCTACCACCTGAGCCACAAGAGGGGCTCTACTACCTGGGTGTTCAAATTCATTTTCTTTGTATTTTCCACAGTTCTTCGTTACTGATTGTGTTGAGTCACCAGATTTTCAAAGAACCTTAGGCACCTATTAATGACTGACTGTGTTTTCTTTGTAATTTCCACTGAGACTATCCACGTTTCACATCCGTAAAGAATGACTGTCTTAATATATGCATTAAAAATTTTGATTTTATGGTTGCGTTATTTGCGAAAGAGTAAAATGCAGGTGTCACAAACACTTTGTAATCTTTCCATTCAGGGGAGGTATCCAGGAGGTATCCATGTATTATACCGTGAAGACAATGTATCGATTATCACTGTCTATGAACAATGTATCTTGTTCGACTTCAGTAATAATAATACTCAGGTCATTGGTTAAATTTGATGCGGCGTCCTGAGCGTGTGTTCTTGATGAGTCGGTGGCTGTGAAAGATTCCTCCGTTGCGTTGTGTTTCGTACTTGTGTTTGACTCCGTAGGCGGTGCGGTTAAAAAATGCTGGTTTTATTCTGTCCATTGTATGTTTTCTTGAGTGCCCTGTTGTTCCGCTTTATGTGTTTTCTATGGGGATGTATTCACGTTTCGATTTCCCGTTGGTTGTTGAGTTTGCGACGATTCCTGACGAAATTATATCAGTGACATGTCTGTTGTTTATTCTTGAAGTGAATTCTGTGCGTGCTGTCGCTGTGCAGAATACGGATTGTGTTCCCGTATTGTTATATTTCAAGTGTCTTGCGTCTGTTTGCGTCATGGTAGAAGTTCTCGGCTTGCTCCTCGTGCTGTTAACATGTGAGTTTAACAAGTACTTATTTTCTCTGTTTTGTTTATAAGACATCGTTTTGTAAGTGTTCTTGACAGGTGTAGACTTTACTGGTGTTATACAGTTCACTTCGTTGCGAATATTCGGTTTCTTTAAAATTGGTTTTAAAGGTTTCGAAGGTCGGAGAATGTTGTGACAGGTTAGATGTGTCCGGCGTTTCACGCGTCGCCGGTGAAGTTAACGTCGTTGGTATTTATTGAGATGGGTATGAGACATGTGTATTCGATTTGTTACAGGGGGCCGTGTACCTAGGAGTATTTCTTGTTTTAAACGCACACGGAGTGTTGCACCATCTTGCCTGTCTGCCATATTTGTAATGATACCAACTTGCACAAAAATTTTACGTGTTTCATTCAATGTCACGTTAAAGGAGACGATGAGTGGGTTAATCACGGCGATTTGAGTGAGTTAAATTATCGCGTCGCGAATAACCGTCTTTATGGTGACTTTGGTTTATAATTTATTATCACGATTAGTGAGTTGAATATTATGTTGAGTGAATTAATGATCACGTCGGGGGACAACCATCTTGTTTATTCCGGCTGGATACAAAGTTGTATTAATTTATGAAGTAATTTAAGAATTATGAAATCAGAAGGTATTGATTATAAAATACAAGGGCGTGTTTTAAATAACATTAAATAATACCCATCCAAAATAAACAAAATTGACGTTTAAATTGAAACTTGTTGAATGATATTTATACCATGAGAAGTTTACAAATTTATGTTGAACGGAAATACTGTGAATGAAACACACAAAATAACATGCAATACAATAAACAATGAAGAATGAGATTTCCTGTAATATAGGAAAAGCAAAAATATAGTAGAATCAAATTATAATACATGACTTCACTGGAATATTATATAAGATAATAAACATGTCGAAATAATTGTTCAGATATGTTTGTAAAGAATAAAATGTGAAAATTGTTAAGTAACATTAAATATTAGAAATCATGAACTTCATAATTTGTCTGAAAGTCTTGTTGCTACTGACGAAGTCGAACAATTTCTAGGAGTGTCTCAACTCGAAGTTTTTACTCACAGTTCGATGCACTTATAGAATGTTGTAATTGTTATTCACTGATAAGTTTGAGTTCTGCTAAATGTGCTATTCTTGAATTCCACACTTTCACAATAGTTTTACATCTAATAGCGGTGAGGAGATTGTTATCACTTAATGCACTACTGTATATGTAGCCTTGCTACATATGCATTTTCACCTTAGATGCTCTCATTAAAAAAGGCGTTTCCCCATAAAGGGGGTGAATTATATTATGAATATATTGACTTCGAAAAACCGTTTCACTCTTTCAACAGGAAAAACTATGGACCAAACTTAGAAGCAAGAAAATTTCTTCTGAAGTCTTTAAACTGGCCTTTCTTATGTTTATGATTTAGTTAACTACTCAAAATCCTTAATGAAACTTAAAAGGTTTAAACATATTAGAAAATCTTACTCGCAGCTGTTACTGAATGTTAATATATGGAAAATATAAATAATAACTATAAAAAATCTTAGTCTTCAAAATCTTACTTTACGATGTATGAAAAATTTAAAATGGATGTTTGGAAGATAGGAAAATGAAAAGTTCAGAATATATTCTCCAGTCAAGTGCTAAAATCTTTGAGTTATTTCAAAACTATGCGTTCATCTCAAAACGTTTATAATTAAGGAATTTTCGAAGAAGAATATATTTCCCCCTCTTCATCTTCTGACTGTTCTATCTTTTGTCCATCCTTGGACTCCTTCGATTTGTCTTGTGAACGTCCACTTATCACTTTTTCTATATTACACGAAAGATGACAGGAGAGTTTATAATTCTTTTCGTTTAAAAATAGGAATCAGATTACCTGTAATCCAAAGATAAAATTTGACGCAATATTCTTAAGGATTATACGTATCTAGAATATCTCTTCATAGGTTCCAGAACAAGTTTGTTAAAAAAATTACGCCATGAAGACAAGACATTTGACTAAAAATATTTGTAAACAATCATTTCATAAATTACAGCTATTTCAAAACCACATTTTGAAACACGCTCAAAAGCCCTATCTAATTTGATTTGTTATATTCAACTTCAATGAAAAAAGATATCTGCATTGGATATAATAGGACACTAAATGTAGTGTCACAAGATCTGCGGCGACGTTTAAACCACCTTGGATGTGTCTCGTTAGATTTAAACTTCCATTCTAAACGTTTGGAATCTGTTAACAATTGATTGGCTCCTAAGGTTGTTTCCAGAAATTTAATAACGTAGAATGAAACAAATTTTCGAGATCCACTGGGATAGGTTTTGATAGTTTTGGATCTTCACTCTTCTCCAAAATGTGCTCAAGACGTAAAAGTAGTTTTTGGTCGTCCCATGGTTTCAGAGTAAGAATATGTACATTCTTGGGAAAAGGTTCTTGAATTCCACTGAACTTCATTATAAAACTTGTTGACCAAGATAGAAAGGAATGTGCATTAGCCGGAGGAAAGAGCAATCAAGGTTCAAGTAACTTCTCTTGGACAAGCATTTTTTCGTAGACTGAGAGGGGGCCATCTGAAGAACCACCAGTTAAATAGTGTTTGCCACGTACCACCAAACCCATTCCAAAAGCAATTTCATTGAGAGGCTCCCCCACTTCTAAATTATCATCAAGAAGCAATCTTCGGTGTAAAATGAGCTCTAACTCTCCATCATTTAGAGATGAACCACCTTGCTATCGATCAGTCACCAAAGACATTTCAAGACCACGTGCAGAGTCTCGAAGCAATATATGATTAGTAACTGGATAGTAATTGCCATCTTTATGCACGTGTCTGTTTCTTTCCAACATTCCTCGACGATTTGAATCTGCAAAAAACTTTCCTCTTGAAGAAAAATCAGTTTTATATCTAACAATAACTTCTCTATCGATACGATCATGAATGGGAATGGGTCCCACCAACCATTTTATTTCTGCATATACCATTTTATTCCTCTTCAGAATATACGCGAATAATCTGGTTCAGCTACTCGTTAAATATTACGTGTCTCTCCGTCACCAGAGGAACTGTGTAAGTCTGGTGTTCAGGTTATTTAGGTAACACCTTCGGAGATAAATTATTTGTCCTGAATAGGTACGTGTCTGATCTTTTGTTCACTTTAAATCCTTCATAGACAGCAAATTGTTGTGAAAATTGAAATTTCACACCTTTTGTGAAAAGTGCCTCAATTTCACCATCTTCGTTAGTAACAAAATGAAACTTCTTGTGGCCAAAACGAAGTTCTGCTTTTTGGGGTTCTCTGTTGATGTTAGTGCTATTCTTTATTTGTAAGACATGTCGAGAAAAGAAGTAAGAATGAAACCCCATTGGCGGTAAATTGACTGCCATAAAAACATGTTCACTCACAGCGCTGCTACTTCGTCCAGGGATAGTTTGCACAGGACGAGGGATCGGAATTAACCGATTTTCAATTGCCTTTTCGGAATAGTCCTTGATTTTATATGAGAAACCATCAACAGGAAAACGCACATAGGGAGATATTATTCTTGACAAAGGATTATATACAGTTACTACAAATTTCGAAGAGCTTTCAGAAGGATCACATTTGCTTATATTTAATAGCATACAACTTTTCCAATCGGGGAAAATGACTCTTGTGCCCTTGACTATATGTTCATTGATTGATTTATTTACTATAATTCCACATTTATGTAATCCATTCGTTAGAATGCGTAAGAACTTTTTACCATCCCGTTTATCGTGAGTTCCTATACTAACATCATAATGTTGCATCACACCCATTGCCTCTCGTAAAACTTTCAAATCATTTAAGTGTTGTGTTGCAAGAAATGACAGAGCAACATACAGTTGCTTGAATATCTGAAAGAAATGGTTGCTCAACCGTTCGAAGTATTTAACTGTAGGGTTAGAAGAATAGTAACCTGTCCAGTATTATAAGATGCACTCGAGTATGGGAAGAAGTCACCAATTTTTCTTCTTCACTATTGACCGCTTTCAAGTAGCAGCTTGGAGTAGAGTAAAATACATTGATTTTATTATTATTATTACTATTATTAAGTTTCCTGTAATTTATCATTTCATCCAATTGGGTGTAACGTAATTTGGCGTTCCGGAAGGGGAAGATAATAATAGCATGACTGCACAAACAATTTCCAGCTAATATGTTAACATATTCCGTAAAACGTTGAAACTTTTCTTTAGCTGTTGCTGAATCATACTCATCGTTGCATGCTTGTTCAGTACAAAAACCCGGTGGTGGATTATTTGCAGTGTATTTTTTGTGTAGTACATGAGTGAATAGATTAGCTATTTGCGCATTATCACCGGTTCTCCACACCATTTCCGCTTTTTTGAGTCTGAGGAGTTTTTCCTTTGCTTGATAGTGTACACGAATTAGAAAGACTCCGTCGTATCCCATATGTGCTAGAATGGATGCCATCTGTTTGGAGTGTCCAAAAGGATCTATCTGCCACGCCACGCCTGGTCGACCGCATACACCAAACATATCGTTGAGATGTCTTAAACACAAAGTCATTTGGTCGATAATTCATTGATAATGTGTGACTAATTCATTGTTCATTGTCCATACTCCACCAACGATTTCCAATTGACCGTTGATCCCCAAGCTTTGCAGTTGCTCACGTGTGAATTCCGATTGCAATTCCCACCATTTCCAGAGAAAAGACGTCTCCGCGTACACAAATCTACGTGAGGTATCCTTCAAAAGTTCTGTTACGACAGACAATCATTTCCTTCTCGCTTTAATACCCATTTCCAGAAAAGTACTCTCCATTGTCCTCAGCCAGCCTGCATCGTTGTGGGTATAAGGAACTAAATGCACGTTTAGCATACCAGGTTTGATGGAGGGACATGACGCGTACCCACACTTCTGTGAGGTAGTCAATACTACCAGCGTAAAAGACGTCACCAATATCACAGCAGGAACCAACTGAAGAGAAAACGCTCTTTCAGTGAGGGTTATATAAGAAGGCAAATGATGTCAGTATGGGAGGGGGAGGAAATAATGACTCATTGATAGTCGGCCGGACGTTGACTATCAATGAGTCATTATTTATGCGGCAGTGATATCAGTATATGACATGACATACATTGAACGAAAAAATTATCACATCACGAATCATGTATATTAAATAAAATAAAGGTATCGATTGTTACCATCAGTTGGTTTTTAAACTTTCTATTTAATAAATCAATGTTCAGTAACAAATAAAATTTATTTTATGTCAATTAGTAACTGCAGTTGATAAATTTATGAAATATGATGCAATTATTTTTTGACTAATTAACTTTTATATGGAATAAAAAAATATATTTCAAAATATTATAAATATGATGATAATCTGATTGAGATCGTGTTAAAACACACAAAAACTTTGTCAATCAAGAACTGCCGAAATATTTCAACTAGGGCACACGAAGTTCAGCATAGATGTGATAGGAAGATGACAGCCACGAAATGATAAACTTTGTGACTGCGTCGTCAATGAATAAACATATGTGCAACTAGGAGTGACGAAAAAAATGTTTGTAATTTGTAGGTGACACATATACTGACAACGAACCTGTAAGGTGATTAGACGGAGATTGGAGGAGAGAGGCTTCTTCCTCTCTTGTAAAGCGGTGAGTAACAGAGGATATTTGCATGCAATAAGCTAGCCGATTCAAAACTAACATTCTGTATGATAATATGAAAGTTTAATTTGATTTAGATCGTCTTCTAATAACTACTTGCTGAGAGGGTGATTAATCGAGTTTTCACTAACCGATCGATAAATCTTGGGCCCTTCACTACACTTATCCGTCGAGTAGGGTAACTCCCGGTATCAAACCGTCGCCATTTTTGAGAGAATTAACAGTGAAGTCTTGCGAAAGATGAGAACGTAGGGAGCAGTGACACGGTTTGTTTACTTTCACGCAAAATATTAGAAGACAGATGCTTGTGAGTCGTCGAGGACAGAAAATGGAAGAAACTCGAAGGAAACATTAATAAAAAAGAAAAAAGAAAAGGACGTTCCAAAAATCGCAATATCGAAACATCGAATATTGTTAGCAACTAATTTTTTTTCATTCAAACCTCGTGTGACATTACCATAAAAGGAAAAACCATTTTTTAAAGAATAGGGTAATTAGTGTGTTTCGAAATGATGCAGCATGTTGCTTATCAGACTCACCTGTATTGATCAGGCGTCTCTTGTGTTCAGGTGTGCCAAGCGCCTGCGCAGTTCGTCAGAATTGACGTTCCCGCCTTGAAGATATATTAATTTATTTTCAGTAACCTGTCTTTCGGCGACAGCGTATGACATGATCGGACGCTGCCCTTTCTTAGAAGGGGTAGTCCAAACTTACGCCGCCAGGGCGCACCAGTGACTGGCTAAACTTTTGCAGGCTCAAAGCAATATCTCTGAATTCCTACGTGAGTGCGTGTCGATCGACCTAGACAGTCGAGAAAATGATGCTCATCTGTTTCATTTTTTATGGTATATTTTTGGGCTGCCTTGTACGTTCACGAAACGAAGGAGAAAGGATTCGTATTGTATCGTATATAATTGTTTTATGCTCGTTTTTTCATATTGAACCATTTATTTTTCATTCACATTATTTATACTGTGAATAATTTTTTTATTGCACATATTATTGGCTAGGCAATTGAATTTCTTCACGACAATGAAATCCTGTTTTTTATAAGCTCCAATGAGATTAATTCTTCTTCAACAATAGGTGTATATTTTTTTATTGGAGTGATCTTTCCAGCATTCATTCTTGCTTCAGATCAACCGAGAGTGGGCGCTGTGTCGAGAAGCTGAGTCTTCAAGCTATTTTTCTGTGTGTTTTGTGAAACAAGTGGAATACAAATATCAGAAAAAGAACGAAAAATCCAGAGGACATTTGCATATTAATGTATATGATGTTTGTCCTGACTATGTAATTTATCAACGCAAAACCTGAATTACTCAAGCAAGAAATATGAAATTCGTACACTAGATGCCTTATACACTGTAAACCTCGAAACGATTTTTCGAAATTCTAATTTTGAAAAAGTGTAAAAAAGTAAAATTTAAATTATTGCAAGATTTTATCATTTTTATTTTCATTTATTTTGACATTATTTAAAAAATGATAAGGACATAATACCTGCTCTTGCACCTAACCGTGACTTGGATGACGGGATTTCGAAGAAAAGACTTTGTCGGGGAACTTATGGTATCGAACCGTCATTTGTCTAGTGTGAGGTACACCTAGTTCTGCCGGACGGGAATTAGAAGCGCAGACGCTCCATCTACACACACCGCTGTATTCACACTTTCTTGTCATTCCATCTAGCGAAATAATTAGATATATCAATGCAATATTTGCTAATTTATCTATCTACAAATCAGTCGTGAGTTTTTCGAAATTTTATTTTGAAATGAATGCGAAGGGTAGAAATGACTTAATGCTTTTGCAATCGCGCTAGCGACATAGTATACTATTATCGCCACGAAATAGTTAAGATATATTCACTCGATTTTCTAAGAAAATTATTGGTAAATTTAAAATCAAATATCTGAAGTGTTTGATATTTTACTTTTAATGTGTGGAAATGTTTTAGATATCAATACAACATTTCGTAAACTTTTCAAGTGTCATGATGTATTCCATGTCACATTTCATCATGACACTTGATAAGTTTACGAAATGTTGTTTTGATATTTGAGTGTCTCACTAAGAATTTCTACTTTTTTGTGAACATATTTTGTGTTTATATCATGTTCATTTGTCCTGTTGCTACGTTTGTAATACTTTGTTATTATTTGATCACCTGACGACGACGATCAGCTGAGCATCACTTGGAGTGGGAACTGCCAGTGAAGTAGTTACAATAACCAGCGTGAGATGGCGCTGAAGATTCATGGTGCCGCGTGAGCTGGCGACGCACTTCGCACATACCCCTACTCCATCTCCTGTGTGCAGTTTCCTTGGTCACATATTAATTTCTCAAAGCCCATGCGCTATAAATATTTAGGGTTAATTTGTATCACTAAAATTATTACGCGGTTAGCAAAGAAATGTTTACTATCTAGAAGATTCTTGAAGAAGCATTTGTTTTTATCGGATTTCATATTTTGACATTATTGACCGTTGCTACTGTCAGCAAAGCAAGTTGTAATAAATAATGTTGCCTCAAGCTAAAATCAGTATGATTTGAAACTCCGCCCGGATAGGTGCTCTGTCTCGCTGAGGAATCAAATCTAGCTCGCTGTTAACCTCACTTTATCCTGCTCGTTGCGTCCTCCAAGAGAAATGAAGGAAGTCAAACTCCGGTAGCATATGAGTATTACGCTAATGGGAGCACGTGCTCTATGATAGTGTTCCGCCAAACGTTCGCCAAGTGAACACTGTAATGTTATACCTGTGCAAGAATGGCGGAAAATTGTGACTACTATCTTGCTGCGAATAAAATCACATGTTAATCATCTGAAGTCAGAGTATTTGTCACCGTACATACCGCGGCAGGGCTATCTTTCAGTACACTAAATAAGATCGACAAATAAACCGTGTTACAACAAAAGATTTCCGCGCGAAACTTGGAAGTGTCAGCTAGTCTCATATAAGAGAGTTACTGATAAATAATCTTGAGTAGATCCATTAGTATTTTCAAAACGATTCTGCGAAATGTATTCTTTTTTCGTATACCATGAATACCCTTACAATATACTATTAATTTATAACATGTATAAAAATATCGATATGCAATCATCCGCCATCGTTTCTTCTTCTTTAATCATGTAGCTTAAACAATTTCGTTCTGAGAGGATGGTAGTACTATGGATGGATGTAGCAGGTAATTACGAGGATGATGAATGCCCATCTCCCATTACCCATGAGTTGGACGACACGGGATTGATATAAAAGATGAACGAAGTGAGGAGAATATGGTATAGTGATAGTAATGATTGGCCAGGAGAATATGGTATAGTGATAGTAATGATTGGCCAGGAGAAAAAGAATAATTGAAGAAGATCTGAAGTATTCACTTTGAATGCTTTTGATTATAAAATTCGAAGGAATATTGAACAAACACTACTAGTCGTTCATGATTTTTTAAAATTATCATCTACTTTGAATAATTTGGTACCTTTATGTATCATTTGCTGAATACCCACAGCATAGCTAGTTATTTATAAGAATATAATAAGAAAACATTAATAGTTATTTACAATATTATACTAGTCAATATTAATAAAATTAGTAATTATTAAAACTCATTAGAAAATCTAAGAGTAAACTATGGGTTGCTTTGTAAAAAATATACATATTTTTTAAAATTCATGCTAAATTGTGATAATAGGTTATTTATGCTGACCGAAAAACTATTATCAAATTAAATTCCTTTCGAGCAAACACTTAATAGTATGAGTTAGAAATATTTACTTTGGTCTCATAACACAATTAATGTTCTCTGCAATTTCCCCCAAATAATATAGCTTTCCCTTACAAGAAATACCTTCCTTTCAGTCTACGGATTTATTTATAGCATTAATTAATAATTTTCCAACTTTTCATATTTTCAATAAGTTTTTGACATCCCCGTGTCTAAATTTTTCTCTTCTGTTATGGTCATTGCATAATCTCTTCCTTTCAAAAACGTCCCATATGACTGCATTTCATTTCCAGCATTTTTAATCTCTGAAACTCCTTTCGTTTCTACTCGCCGAGTTTTCACCCCCATTTCACGAGAGAGTTAGTTCGCAACTGTTCGCACGAGTCTGCAGCAATCAGAGACTGGATAATGAAGGTGGACTTGTCGACTGGTTTGGTCCGTTGGGTGCACGGTAAATAGAGGGCTTCCGTCAAATCCCTAAGTGAAATGCTAACTAGTCTGCGCCCCCTTCATTTTCGTCCTCCGTGGAGTGAGTGTGTAAGAATTTAAGGAAGAGTAGAAGGAAGCACAATGTGTTAATGTTGCATTGCTTTGCCGTGAGCAATAGTGGGCTCAAGCGCACCGAGGCTAGAAATAATAACATAATTGGCGGAGACAATTCAGACAAAGAAAAAATTGTCATCAATGTTATTTGCCACACTTTCTTTATAAGAGTTCGTTTAGGAAAGAAAATGTGGTTTCTGTAATACTCATCCCAACACACTCTTGTGTGTCCTCTCAGAGGACTTACTAGACTAGTCATTAGGTGCTTTATTCACAAAGGCATGACTTTATGTAGTTTGTCAATGCTTCTCTTATAATCCCAGAAATATTTCGAAGCGGAAAAGTCAAAAATCGTGATAATTACCTTAAAATACATTAAGGAGCAAAGTTTCAGAATATCTCCAAATCTTTCCGACATAAATTTTTAAAATGCTGGAAAATTGAACGCCATCTATCAAACGTATACTTGATCTGAGAGAAAGAGATCGAGCAAAAGTTGCAAGTAATTTTTTGCTTTTACAATGTTTTCTTGGTATATCTAACATTTTTATGTAATAAAATCATTTTTGTGTAATGTTTTATGTAATAAATCAAAAACAAAAAAAAGATGTGATTTGTTCGGAAAATAAAACTCAAAAATTAAGTTTTATTTTCCGAACTTTAAGAGGAGACAAAGTTGAAAATCGTTAGCAGTGCCCCCAAAACCAAAATGGGAGCAAAAATCCTCTAATTCTCTAAAACTTCCTAGGTAAGCCGTTTTTTAAGCACTCAACGGCTGGATTATACCACGATACTATTTCGCTTAGTAAGAACATCGTGAGTGGTTTCTTCACTGCTCACAATGCTGTGCTACAGTCGCGTGTTTTCCGCAGGGATTTTTTCCACATTCGCTACAGACACCGTTCAAAGAGAATATCCCTTTCCTCCCTTGGAAAGGATGGCGTAGTGTGCGCATGCTCCGTTCGTAATTCCTAACTTTCTTATATCGCCCCCCGCTGACTCTTAACCTGCTCATATTGACCCTCAGTTGACCATATCCAGACGATGTTTTAGAGCTGTTTTCGCGCTACAGGGAAATCAGTCAGTTTTCGATTTCATTGGCATCGGGAGCGAGGGTCGTGCGTAAAACATTTGTGAGAGCAGTCCAATTTCATGACCAGTAGGTGAGCGCACAGCGGAAATACTGCAGACAGATTGGTCCGCGGCGCGATCTTTGAAACTCAATACTTGCTTATGTTATGAAGCAAATGTTTTTGGTATAGCACGCTACACTAATTCGGTAGCCATTCAGTGCTTAAAAAGGTCCGGTCAGCTCAGGGATATTCTCTTTGGACGGTATACATATGCGACGCGGTGTTGGTGAGGTAGTGGCCCACCACCGCAGATCATTTGAAACCGAATATCATAAAAATTAAAAGATTTATAGAAATCGGGTATGTACTGTGTGAAGGAAAATGATTCAGTATAAGTTATAAGCTATGTTTAAATCTGGTACATTGTTTACAGAATCAAAAGTTTCAGCTGTAACCAATTTAGCAACTAAAAATTATTTTAGAAACTAGTTGCAACTAAAAGTACTAGTATTTGTTGTTTGCTTTTCTTCACAACTATAACATTTCGTGGCGTAGTAAATTCTAACAAAATACTTCATACAATGATATAAAAATAAAAATGTTAACGTAAAATAAAAATGATTCAAAGGTACATCTGTATTAATATTGTAGCACTATACTTAAGATTGTCAAACTTGCATCTTAATACTTTGCAAAACAAAGACAAACGCTTATTTAGAGTATTTCCTCGCTTAACTTCAAATGCTATCGAACATCCTTTTTATCGTAAAAGACATAAAACTCAAACCTCTGATCCAGCCAATGCAAGTTTCTAGGTATCTTCTTTTTAAATTAATTTTTACCAGCAACTGTTATTACCCGAGAGAGAACAATCAGTATTAAAGTTAACGAGAAAACAGTTATTCTAAAAATATTACCCACCATAAGTATTATTGGGCAGTAATGCAAGAAGTTATTATAGACATGTTGAAGTATTGTGTGCTTAAAATTTACAATCCTTTCATAATAAACACCACATTTGTTTCATTGTTTTTTGTCTTTATGCAAATAATGTGACAAAAATGGATCTTTGTGGACATATTTGTAACGGCATCTGAAGAATAATAAAGACAAGTTGCCAAACTTAAACCTAGTAAAGTTTTACTAGTCAAAATAGCTTTTATTCATTAATGTGTCGTATGCGCTTTTGTGAATGATTAGCTCAAGTACTTATTAGTATTTTATTTACATTGCAAAGATGCTTGTTATTTACGTTGCGTAAGTGGGTTTCTGAATACGTGAGATACTTAGAAATGTGTCATTTTCCTTGACATGTTTAATATAACTCGCTTTAATTTTTTTTGTAGTATTGAGATTGAAATTTGTCTCACAATCTTTAATGGTGCAAAAACTAATATCATTATAAATTACACAGTTTTTTTTTCAATAAAACATGGTCAAGACAATTCATATGTGCAGCAGGCGGTGAAAATTTGTATCGATTCATCGATTCATTTTACAAGTTAGTTTACATTCTTAAAGAATTATGTATTAGGCAAGAAACAATAATGTTTACTATGTAAAAGAATGTTTGGTTAATTTTATAGTTTTCGACAATGTTTTATATTCTACTTTAAACGTATTTATTAATTTTTCTAATAAAGTTCAGTATTTCTGAATCTCTTAGAATACATCTAACAATGGGCCGTATTTGCATTTTAAATTCACTGCAAAGATATTCAGCGAAATACTGTGAGTATATTTTCTTTATTTACGTAATTTTTAAGGTTATTTACTATACAAAATTTTAGTTCATGTTTTAACGTTTCTCGTGGAATAGTAATTATATCAGTCATATCTCTTTAATACGTATTATTGTAATTTAGTACTTGTTTTACTACTATCTTTTGCGTGCAGGTAGTCCATTGTTTACTCCTTGAATGCAGTTGAGTATTACCACTAAAATAATAATTTATTAATATCCAATACAACAATATTGAATATTTATTGAGAATTTTTTGCGATTTATTCTTTCATTTTGTACGTGCGTTTAAGATTTGTTTGGTATTTAATAACCAATTAACAGCGAATGAATGTAACACATGACTCGAAATTTCACATTGATATTTTTCGAAAGGACATTGTTTTCAAGCCTCAACAAATTACGGTGCGTACGATTAACGCAAGAAAGTGAAAAGTGTTTCAATAACTGGTAATAATTAAATCAATGTTGACTAGTGCAGTGGCAAAACACATGTTCTTTGGTAACGTTGATATAACGTTGATATGCATGAAAAGTTAAATTCGTCTTGTGCTTTATCACGCCATTGCTGTAGTACTTTTTAAACAACTTATAACAATTTCAAAAACTATTTTCTTGCATGATTGTGTTGTCTTATGGCTCATATTAATTTAGTTTTATGTGTACTCAACATTGGCACGTTTGTGTACATAAATTCTGTAGCCCCATCCTGGCCCGGGTTTTTCTCCGGTTTTCCTTCGGGTAGAGGCGGATTTATCATACAGGTTCTCTAGGCTTTGTCTAGGGGCGGGTCTATTGTAACAATAAATCGTGAATTTAGTGTTATTTCAATTTTTAAGCACTATACTCAGAATAATCTATAGTTCGATAATAACTTACATGTAATTTTTTGCTTAAAATTACAAACATATTGACATTCTATTAGTATTATAACTCGCAGCTAACTTTTTATCTTATCTAGGAATTTTTGCTGAATTTTTTGAATCCGCCTCTGCCTTAGGGCCCTTGATCGGAATTGATGGGATGGTCCCTTGCTTGCTTCCGGAGAGTAAATTAGTTTTTTTTCCCTCCACGTGGTCATACGCAGTTTGTACTGTTTTTTGACAATAAATTTATAAATTTATAAATTTATAAATTTATTTATTCATAAAAAACTACCGCGGTTTAAAGTACTACGCCATTGCTGTAGTACTTTTTAAATAACTTATAACAATTTCAAAAACTATTTTCTTGCATGATTGTGTTGTCTTATGGCTCATATTAAGTTAGTTTTGTGTGTACTCAACTTTGGCACGGTTGTGTACATAAATTCTGTAGCCCCATTCTGGCCCGGGTTTTTCTCCGTTTTTCCTTCGGGTAGAGGCGGATTTATTATATAGGTTCTCTAGGCTTTGTCTAGGGGCGTGTTTATTGTAACAATAAATCGTGAATTTAGTGGGGGTTTTTTTTCAACTCTTATGATTTTTGAACACTATACTCAGAATTATCTATAGTTCGATAATAACTTGTACATGTAATTTTTTGCGTAAAATTACAAACATATTGACATTCTATTAGTATTATAACTCACAGATAACTTTTATCTTATCTAGGAACTTATGCTGAAATTTTTTGAATCCGCCTCTGCCTTAGGGCATTTGATCGGAATTGATGGGATGGTCCCTTGCTTGCTTCCGGAGAGTAAATTAGTTTATTGTCCTCCACGTGGTCATACGCAGTTTGTACTGTTTTTGACAATAAATTTATTATTATTATCATATACCAACAATTTAGAGATAAATAGTTTGGAATGTTTACGAGAGAAGACCTGAGAAATACATATTTTTATTTGAAAATAATTCGTGAAAGTAAATGCATACAATAAATCAGGCATTTTTGTGAATATTTTTATTGCTATAAATTATACTGTGCAAAAGAAACCTATTTTGTGTCAATGGATACACTCCGTATACGATGATCTCCGCGCTGAATCATTTTAATCTAGCAATAAGGTTTTTTCCTCTAGATGACTTGTCACGGGCGCAGCCAGTTATTTGAGGGTCTGGGGGTAAAACGCCCAGTGAAGAAAGCGAGTATTGTGAATTTGATCGCTTGAGACAGGTTTCTAATTTTTTTTTTGGATTGTAAAAAAATACATTTGCATAACGCAGTACAAAAACACTAATGAGTTTCTCGAGGTTAACAGAAAAAATAAATTGAAAACTAGCGTCATAAAATTGTAGATATACAATATGAAAATAAAGGGTTTCAAGGAGGAGAAAGTAATAAGTAAAGTTAAATAGGTAAAAAGGAACAATAAATTTGTAGGAAAGGCTACACAGCTAGTAAGTGCATTCACTGATTCTTTGTCAGTTCGAGAGCGTTTTATTGCGAAAAAAAAACTTCTATTGTTTTCCCCTCCATCTCATTAACTTGGACGTCTGAGGTATTTATCAAGATTTAATTTTATAACTTGAGCAACGCAAGGACTCGCTAAACTCTCAGGCGTTCTTGCGGTGAACTTTCATAACGCCACCTCGGGGGTTGTCTGACGTCATTTATTCGCAATTACGACTACCCTCAGTAAACATAAAATTCAATTTCGTTTCGAGTTTACGGATGTGATAAAGTTGACTCTTTATTGGTGAAGGGGAAATTTGCGAACAACGGCTTATAATATCTCTCTTCAGATTATCACAGTTCGTTACAAAGACGATAGCTACAGAAGCAACTGTTAAGCATTTCAAATAAATTTAGTGACCTTAAATACCAATTTTTTTCCCTTAATGTGATCATCGCATGATCAAAACAATTACTCCTAGGAATTTAAAATTAATAATTGAAAAAAACTTACCACAAATTTAATGAAGTGTTCAATGATTAATCCGAGTAAGTTCAATGATTAATCCGAGGAAACAGAGTAACATAACATAAAATCCCTCTCCTCACTATTACATCCAACTCAATAATGGTAACTATAGTAAGAACCATCCAATCAATCATTTCCACTGCCATGACCATGCATTAGTTGATGTTGAATATTTCTTCCAGTAAGAGTTCTCACTTCTTATTATATAAATATCAGCTGGCTCCGGACATTTATCATTCGGCGAATTCCGAATGGCGAGCATCGCTTGCCAATGCTCGGCTTCTTTTCACGCGCCCAAAAGACCGACACTGTGGGGGTGTAATTTTTTTCTTTTTCAATTTGAATGTGTGTACGTATACTCCATACCTAATAAATTCTTTAACTGGAGTCGATGTGTCGTATTCTTCAGGTTCTTATCCTTGTTCGTGTACTTCATGTAATTAGATGGGTAATTAGCTGTGTGGGTTCTTTTGTGTGTGTGTGGCTTGTATTGAGTAGTGCTTTTAATTACGTGTGTGTCTTGTGTTGATGATACACCTCTGTCTCATTCAGCAGGACGAATCCATTTCCCCGTCCTAATACTCCAGGAGGAAGATGGGCTCTACTCTCTCGCTTTGGTTGCATTTCATATCATCCTTCTTCTTGTGGTGTCGTGTTTCTTTTTCAATCTTTCGTTGTAGTTTCTTCTTGGCTTTTGTTCCATGTTGAGTTTGGTGTTGTCAAGATTGGGGGTTTTAGGATGTCTGTATCGTTAGCATTGCTGTCTCTTCTGAAGTCAATTTTTGGAAATTATCAATGTATTGTCTCATCTTTATCCAGTTAGGTTTGTCTTGTCTCATAAGAATTTTCTTAGTTCTGTCTGGAATTTTTGTCTTTATTCTTGACGAAGTGGACAGTTCAGAAGTATGTGGTCTTCCGTTGCTGGTATCTGGTAGTCACACGAGCAGAATGGGTCTTCTTTCAGCTTTGTGTGGTGGAGGTGGTCCTGGTGGGATGTATTCGCATGTTGTTCTTCCATCTTCTGCGTTGTCCCATCGGTTTTGTCATTCCAAGAGCGTGGTTTGGGTGAATTGGCTCTTGGTTTTGGCTCAGCTGTCCAGAGGTTTTACCTGAGGTTGTTGACAATCATATGTTTTGTCCCACTTCAAATGGTATATTGCGGCTCTCTTCCGGATTTCTAGGTCCAGTGGACGTATAGAAGATAACTAGATCTTTCTGTTTCTAGTATTCACTACTAAATGGCGACACTGTTTCTATTACATAGGTACGCTCTGGTGCTGTCCATGGAGGCAAAACACTTTATTATTCAGAATGCCCCAGAACTCTACGTAAATATTGGAAGAATAATGGAACACATTAATAGTAACAAAAAATCATTAAGGTACACATGTTCGGAATTCAGAACCTTCTTGCCAATACCCGCGACGTGTCAGTCGGTGACAGGTTTGTATCGCTCTTAATGGACCAAAGGTTGAGCATATGTCGTAATTTGTCACTGTTGAACTTAAAACACTTTTTTCATTTCAATTGCCCTAACAAAGCGTTTTACAATGGTAGATCCAGGGGGGGGGCATAGGGGGCACGTACTCCCCACCCAAAACAACGATAAAATTAAAAATTATTAATTACAAAAGGAAGTATTTTTACTACTAAAAATTTTACTATACCCATTTAGAGCGACAAGTTGAACTAAGAAAATATATAAAATGACTTCATAGGACACACATACGATTTACTTTGCTTTTATAGATGAGAACATGAGAATAGGGTTGCAATATTTCACTGTTATTATCGTACTCTCACTCCGAAAAGATCCCGAGTAACTTATCTAAAATAAAATTACCTAGATAAAATAGACAACAGAAAGATAGTCGAAAAAGGTAAATCATAAATTAAGAGAATGATCAATTTGTTATTAGAATAATGCAGTTTTATTAGTACAATAAATTAATGATGGAAATGTTTTATTAATGGTGTTTTGAAATGTGTAATAACAACATTGTGCGATACATGAATGATCGGAAAAAAATATTGATTACGGCATAACGACCTTTGACTCGAAAGCAGGAACACCCAAAGAAAAAATAACTAAAAGCACGAATTACTTCATAAATAATTTTTATGGGTGATTTATGAAAACAGCAATTTAAGTTAATGCGTTATTTGTTTACAGGAATACTTAAAATTTTAGTTTCAAGAAGTTTATTTTTTAAACATTTTCCGGTAGAGTGACCCGCACACAAAGGTAATTTTCGTAATGAGCTCTCCTAAAGTCATATCCTGGATCCGCCCCAACACCTTACGCACCTCTTTGTCTTATGTTCTTACGGTTTTTGTGCTATTATATCTCCCTTGGGAGACAATTCCAGGCTTATGAATCGTAATGATTTTTCGTTTCTATTAATGTGCCGTACCATCTCTAATTTTTTTTTTTTACGTAGAGGTTTGGAACTTTCAGTATAACTAAAAGCTCGTGAGATTCCTCCGACGAGGACCCCACAATACAGAGTCAGTTCAAAGGAATGTTGACGAGCCGTCCTGCCATGACAGACCAACCCCATGCCCAAATGTTCAAAAAGGACACTTTTCTATCAACAATAATAGAGTTGCTCGGTAGGTTTTATTGTTTCGTTAGTATTAACTCTTCTATATAATATTGTAAACTGTAACATTTACGTACAGAAATCTATGTGGTATCTCAATTTGTTCCTGAGTACAGAAAAAAATCTGAAATATTGTATTTCAACCACCTTTCAAGTGGGAATTTAAAAAAAAACATTTGTAGTATGCATCTATAATGTGAAATCTTCATCCTCTCAAAATTTGTCGATCCTATTTCACAGTTAGTTCAGTTATTCTTTTTCCTAGCTATATCAACGAGATTACATAATGTCATACATAAAACATCAATGACAGGAAATTAACATTTTATGATACAATAAACATAACAAATAATTTTCAACAAAATAAATACAATAACACATTTTTACAAGAAAAATTGTAGAATTAATATTTTTCAGATTTTCATCGGCATTTACCCTTTTCATTTCTCCCTAAGTTCTACCTAATATATCAGGGAGAAATATGTCGCTCAACCATTTTATCAGTATTTTTCCTCTTACTTTAACGGTATGTGGACAGTATTGTTCAAGCCTACGGTAAATTTTCTCTTGACTTGAAGTTAAAAGCGGGTATAATTTAATGATGCTCGAATAAGAAAACTAACTTCTATAACGCTTACACATACAGTGATTTACTGTATGAGGTGATGCGATTCATAGCATTAGCTAATAATAACCTGAAAGATAACTAGGTAGACCTCGTATACAAGACACGGCTTATTTTTCGCCACATACTTGAATTGAAACACACACAGAATGCAACCTTTTTGAGAACTAAGGGAGGTTGTTAACCATGTTTGTTTATGAAGAAAATACTTTCCAAAATTCATTATCATGTTATAAAAAATAATATTATATATTCTAAATTTTTACGTTAATGTACAAATTTAATCGTTTTATATCTTCTGCCTCATCCATGACATCGGAAAATAGAAGGAAATCCGATCTATGTCCTCTATTTCGTAATCCACTGCATCCATGTCTTTTATCTTTATCTTCATATATCACTTCCGTGTCTCCAGTCGGGTGGAAAGATTGTGGCGCTTCTCCTAATCCGGGACCTGTTGTTCGCCAAAGTGGTGAGCTGTCAAGGAATCCACTACGTGAGAACCGTTTATTCCATGACAAGTTGCAGCGTCAGTGACCTGTGACTCAACCTTTAGAAAATGATTCATTCCCAAGAACGTAGTCAAATTATTCTTAAATATAAAGATACCCGTAGGCACATTTAGTTAACATATTGTAATATTGCGGCCGAGATATCGGATTTTTGCGTGGGAGTGTGTCCATAATATCGAACGTCAAGGAGGACTGTATTGGTGAGAAAGTGGAACTGGACGTAACAGACACAACAGATAATTTAAAAGTACCCCAACCCTCAAGATCGGTGGAACAGACATTCCCTGGGCAGAGTCGGTGTAGTACCTTGGCATCCACAAGGACCGCCGCTTTACTTGGAAAACACATGTCTGCAAAATTAGGAAAAAAATAAATAGCGGAATCGCACAATTTGCTCTACCAGTTGTCATCCACTCATCCGCAAAAAATCATAGATCAAGCTTTCAATCATCCATCTTCTTCACCACCCTTTCAGCGTTAAAAACATCATCTCAGTAGGAACCCATCACAAGAAACAATATTTTTCCTAAGCAACGTATTACCCCCCCCACACACACACACACACACTACTATCATAGAAATTATTTAAATCCATTTGTTCATTTTTCACTTCTTGTATTTCCATCTCACTACATTCGGCAGTACAACCCTTCCCCTCTAAAAAGAACTTAAAAAGCACTTTAAAACACTGGTGTCGCACCGCCGCCGCCGGCTCTGAATCACCGCGCACTTTGGAGAGTCGCCGGTCTTGCGAAGGACCACCAAGAACGGCGCCTGCTCCTCTAGAGTCCACCTTACCTGGTAACCAGAGAGGATTGAAAACCATGACAGAAGAGCACTCGTACTGAGAGAAACTGACAACACAAACACTTCATACATAATAGTGATGACCGGTCATGGGAGGGAGGGGGAGTGATTGGTAGGATAAGTGGAGTAGTCTATTCCAAGTCGAGAAAACCAGCGTGGTTTCGTACAACCACCGTGGAGGAAACGTAATATGATACGATAGGTGCGAATCTCGAATGCATCACGTCTTGTATTAACGAAGCAGCAAGGAAAACTGTCGACAAAGCATTTCCTAGTTCAGAAACGAAACACTACTTCCCTAAATACTTTTACCATTTATGCAGAAACCCAGAAACTTCTGTCACTCATTCCCCTTCCCGAGTGACGTTTTAAAAATACTAGCCCCAGATTTCTGAAATCTGTGTATTGTTCTATTTTATATTGCTCTCACTTCCTTTTTACATTGCACTTCATTTTGTTTTTTTCTGTACCTTTTGCTTCTCCCACCCTCAGACACCACTGTCACGCACAACCGGCTCACTGAGACAATACTGGCTCCTCTGGTGGCTCAGGTGGTAGCGTCCTTGCTATTCACCAAGTCATCCCGGGTTCAAAATACCCGGTGGGGTCAGAGAAATTGTAGCTTTTCACATGAATTTCCCAATTCATATAGCTGTGACTACTTAAATGCGAACCCTCCTTTCTCTATCCACCTCCTCCTAGTATCAATAATTCTTAACTTCTACTAACCCCTCCTCGACGGGCTAGGTTGTTGGTGAACCCATATAACCGATCCACCTACTAACAATAGCCCCTACCACCCAACTCCTACCTCCTAACGCTCCATGTGGATAAGCTTCAATAGCACGCTACATTTCCCATTTACAAATACTACAATGAATGAATGCATGAGACAATACTCTAAAGCATTGGCATTTCACACAAAGTGTCAGGTCAGACTCACCCATTACAGCGGTAAATCGCTTAAAGTAGCGGACATCCGCCGATGAAAACAAATGAGGATAGTGTGGAAAACCAGGAAAACCCAATTACGAAGAGCGCACACTTCGCGTGCAGGCTTAGATCAACAAATTGTATTAACTATTCGAGGGCCAAGTCAGGATGAGATTACAGCCGTCGTCTCTTTAGTATTGTTATGTTGTCTGACTATATTGATGGTCTCTTTGATCAACCGAGACCACCACGGGTCTTCTCTCGATAGGACTCTGGTGTAATCGAAATTGGAGTGACCAGAAATTTTTAATAAAAATAAAATAACAGTTTTTGTAAGAGATTATTTCTTTAAATCAGAGCCCCCCTTTAGAAAAATTCTGACTATATCGCTGCCTCAACGCATCTCAACGAAATAAAAGGAGAGTGAAGATATAATTTATTGAAAAAACGATATTTGTATTGGGTATAATGAAAAAAGCTACAAATTTCGACGGACAATGCAAAGAGAGAGCAAACAGCAGCTTGAAATGTTTTCTTTAGTGTTAATATCATAAGAGTGTTTTGCATCAAGAGGACAATAGTAAAGGAACGAATTCTATATATTCGGATGGGAATTTTCATGGATTTAAATCGTGTAAATTTCTAGCATTTTTTTACAAAGACATATGATGTAATAACTTATTAGTAAATATAAATACGAAATCATAACGTTTGTAATTATTCAAAGAGGTTTCAGGAAACAACATATTCAAATGTGATTCAACAATAATTTTTATAATTTGTCATTTAAATGGCTGGTATTAACACCAAGAAAATTTCTGGCTAATTCATTTCACTTTTAGAACTATGTTTTGCAAAAGGCAAAAGAACCTCATCTATACGGCGAGTAAAATTTCAAATTTCTCAGTTAAAAAAAAGTGTCAGCATGACGTAAAATAGGAGATACTGTGTAATCTATTCCCATCATGTTGCTATGAAGTTTTAGTGTATTTAAATTACGTTCTCATGCAATTCGACCGATAAGATAGAAACCAGATCCTTGCCACGTGAGAAGACAGTCTTCACAGGAGATTTATTTCTCAATACTTCGCGGTTCGGGATCTAGTTGCTCCCTTTTCACTCTTGACATAAATTATGGGAGGAAAACGTGGAAGTATTCTCAGGAAGTGTTAGAATTTGATAGAATCCTCCCTTCCAAATATTGTGTTGTTCGAAGTTGATCCAAGTTTTGAACATACCTAGACTGAATAATAGACATACGAGGCATTGTTAACTTCAACATTCTTTACGTATTAAAATTCATATTAGCATTCTTTAAATATTTTATTGAACTTGTCCTGTTCACTATCTTGTAAAATTCTTACCAGCCCATGATATGAAAATTAGTGTTTCAAATGACAAAAGTTTTCCTCCACATATTTATATAATTTTAAAATAATATAGTTCAAGTATAAAAGCTTTAAGACAGGCCAAATAATTTCTGTCAGCACGCTTAGTCAGGCAGTATTCACCAAATTCAATATACCTTTGAGCAGGTCAATTCTTTTTAGTTTAAAAATTTTTAAGATGTTTGTTGGAAAAATGTGTTATCTTCTTCGACACACAATTTTATTTCTATACAACGAACAAAATTGTCTTGCGACAAGAATTTTGTTTACTGAATNATATATATATATATATATATATATATATATATATATATATATATATATATATATATATATATATATATATATATAATACGTTTTCCTCTTTAACACGGAAAACTATCACATCATGTTGGATAAGATTAATAGATTTATGATTCATAAAAACATTTTCACACACATTTAGCTAGAAAATTAAAACATGAATTTTAAACCAGGCAAAATCAAATTTTATTAAAGTAAACTGACAGAAATTTCAGATTTATAACACATTTCCACAGTCGACCTTGCCCAGAGTTCAGTCACGTAGCGGCAGCAAAACCGCAAAAGAGAAAAACGTCTCAAGGGAATAGAAGAGTAAAACGAGAAGACCGGTATCGTAGAGGAAGGGATGCGTAGGTTGTTCTCACTTTTCCGCATCGCATCAGAGTTTCCGCCAGAGTGTTCTGTGGGGACACAACGGACTCCCAGAGGACAACGGGTGATACCGCAACGTGAAGTTGGAATAGCAAACGAAGCCTGAATGGGAAGCTGCGACGACTTCAGTAACTGCCGGTAGAGTAGATATATGTCTTTAGAAAAGAACCTTTCGGAAGAAATATTCTGAGTTTCGAAAGAACATCAGCGACTTTTGTATTTCAAGACATTCTGTTTCAGATATTTCATCATGAGTTTGTTGTTGTTATTATTATTATTATTATTATGGTTTCTGTTATTTTCTCTCATGTGTATGCGAGGAATATTGGTCAGCTGCGGGAACGATATTCCAAGCAAATGTCCATATCTATAGTCATTGTAAGAAATTTCTGTGTTGCATGAAATAAGAATAATAGATTTCTCCATGACAACTACTGTTGTTTTTTAACTGACATTTTTTCTAAGTTTTTCTGAAGTAGATTATGTATTATTCCTGTACTTGAAATAATTATAGGCCGAATTTGTGTACGAGTATTCCCCTGCTCTTCAATTTGGAATGCTAGGTTGTTGTATTTCCTGAATATCTCTGCATATTTACGATCATTATTTGAATAAACCTCATTTTTTACTGGTTAAAGAATACATAAACGCATATCAACAAGGTGTTATGTATAGCTTAAAGAACTGTCTGAAAATCTCCAAGCTAAGAATCATTCTCCAAGTTCCACATATTTATATAGGTACTGGGATGCAGTCCCAACAGACTGATCCCTTCATGAAGTTTCTGGGGGTTGACTCCAGTAGCTGACGTATTATAAGTTGGGATGACATTATTATTATTATTATTATTATTATTATTATTATTATTATTGGGGTTTTCGGGCTCGCCAACATCAAAGTAATTATAACCTACACATTCGTTTGTTTCATTTGCCCCAAAATAAGAAAATAAACATTGTATGTTGTCGAGCAGCAATATAAACAAATTATTATACTAAAAATGGCAGTTTCAAAACTGAGTTAATATTTTTTTACATAAAGGAAACATTTAAATAAAACAAACAAGATTAAAATGTGTTTAGTGAGCTAATGAATAAGTAGACCGTAAAAATTCACTGCTTTCGTCCTCAGTAGCATCTGTTGTATTTGAATGCAAAATAATGAGAAACCTACTTTATATAAAAAGGCACATCGGTTTTGAATTGTTCATGTGTTTGTTGAAAAAAGTTTATTTTTGTTTAAAAAATTAACGTTTGTTGCAAATTTTGTACTTTAACAGAACAATAATCAATATCAAGTACAAAAACAAAATTATTAACATAATTAACTATATAATAGTAAGGTCATGATACAATAATAATAATAATAATAATGTTCCTTCCTCTAACAATTCAAAATTGACAGAACAAATGAAAATTCTAAAATATCTGGCCCTTAAGACAGAAATTCAAAAGATTTGGAAACAAAATGAAGTAGTAATTATTCCCCTCAGCAGCAATTTCAGCAACTGGAGTTATTTGCAAAACAGTAAAAGGGCATCTTGCAATACTGCCATAAACTAAAAATGTACTTCCAGAAATGCAGGAATCTGTTATATTACAAACTTGCCACTTCACAAGGAAATTTCGTATCCTCGACTAAGACTAAATTTTGCTTTCGGCTTGTCATATAAGCCTGCCCCAACTACCTGTTTAGACATAGAAAATAAAATTGTACATAATAATAATAATAATAATAACAACAATGATAATGATAAATATTATACAAATCGACTGCTAAGCATTTATCGCTCTCGAACTATAATATTTTATATTTTTACAGACCAGTCATCATAAAATCATCATAAGAACAGCTAATCATTCTATGTAGTACATTTAGTACATTTTCGATGTGTCACCGGATCAGACGCCGTTCGTTAAGGTTGCATATTTCCTCTCCACGTCCAACGTTAAAAAATATTTATGGTACTTATATATTTTTATATTTTAATGTTTTCTTTCGCGTTCTTTTATATATTATTCACGAGAAAGGTTATTTTGATTTTACTTATTAACGTATTCGCCCATAATATGACATCAGATTTCTAAAATAATAATAATAATAGTAATAATAATAATTGGAGCTTTCGGGCTTGCCAACATTTAAGTCATAAAAGAGTTTCTAAAGTAAGTTGCATTATTCTACAAGACTCCCCACGAATTAAACCTTCATAGAATGAACTTTGTGTAACAAACGTGCGACGAATTTAGAATTCAATTAATATAACATGTTCCACCTCCATATGATTTATTACGCAAACGAAATTCGGATATGTAACATTAATTACTGTTTGGACGCATATTCGTACGTGTCGTTCATTACGATCAAATACTCTCTCTCTCTCTCTATCCATTTCTCTCCTCTCCTTTAATTTATTTTTCTCCAATGTGAGTGCGTATCAACTCGCTATAAAGCAATGACGGAACCAATGGTTGTGTGTGCCAGAATGAGATATAGATTAGCATAATTGCAGGGGTTAAGCTTGTTGCGACTTAGTGAAGTGTATCGTACAAAATGTATGGACGCAAAAAATGTTTTGCTGGGAATCTTACCAATTGTATTGGCAACACAAAAGTAGGAATTGAGAATTGCAATGAGGACGGAGAAGAAACTAGAAATTTATGGCAAAACGGTTAAAATTGAAGGAAAGGAATGATGAAGAAAATAACGGACATAATAGTGGAAACGTTGCATATTTGATGAGAAGAGAGTGGCAGAGATTGGCTGACATATACATTTATACCGCATGTAACATTCAGCCATAAAACCAAGAGATGGTTCCAGTAAGGTTATGCAATACAGATATGTATTCAGGCCATGGTGGTTTCAATAATTACTTAGAAAGCTTCAAAAGGAGAGATGTGGTTGCTTACAAGAAGAGGGAACAGTGGGTTATGTAATTTGGGATTTTCAGTTATATGAAGCCGAACGAGGGCAGCATTTTTCAGAAATGAAATTTAAAGAACTGGTAACGAAGACAACTCACCACACGATAGGAGAATTTAGAGGTTTTCAATAAATACTAAATAACACATCAATGGAAAGTTAAAGACGGTTTGAAAAACTGTCACAGCTATACTGAAAGTCATTTACCTTCGCCGAAAATAATGCAATATAGATGCCTAACACGAATTGCTAATCTACAGACTTAAATAACATCCGAGTAAGTATTAAAGGTAGTCACGAGAGTAAATGTTTTCTGTAAAAAAATAAGTTAATAACACAACAAAGGCACACGCTCGACGCAGAAAGAACAGAATAGAATAACACCAACAGAGTAAGTAAATTGAATTGATAGCCGATGTCGGCTTTAGATTTAAGTTGAAAGAAATTCGAAAGTGCTGCCAACATAAAGTGATGTTCACCTATCATTACCATTATGGACGTAAAAGTAAAGTGTTGCGAAGTTAAAGTGTTGCGAAGTAAATGTGTTGGCTATACTGTGTATAAACCCTGTTCCAACACCAACCCAATTATATTTCAACGTATTATGTACTTTTTCGTACGTATTATGAGTATTTCAACGTATATGTAGTTTTCTTTTAAAAGCAGAAAGAAATCAACATATTTGTGTAATAAAAGGAGGAGCTACTCACTTTGTGGTACATTTAATAATGTTTAATATTCTCAAATTAAAACAAAATTTTCTTCGCTCAGTAGACTGAGACAAAATACGCACAATTTCAATTTTTAACTATAGCTGACACACTGCGCTATATTAAAAATGAGAAATCTCTGCGAGTTTCTCTGATAAGAAAGAAAAATGATTGCGCATAACTGTGGCGAAGTTTTGGATGTATGGGATATATCCAAGGTTGGCAGGGGTGACATCGAAAACATTTAAAACGAAAAAACATTGAACAATAGAATGTATTATGAAATATCAAGATGTAAGAGCAGTTACATTTGCAATTTGTGTTTTCCAACTAGAAAGAATGCTTCTTTTTTAATATTGTCTTATTTATTTCAATTTTTTTTAAAGGTAAGTTAATGGAAGTTATAAAAATTGAAGTCAAAAACGATTGTTTAGCCTAGTTCGTATATTACAAATATATAAATTTACTAATATTTAATAGCTAACTTCTCTCCACTCTTTATCAATTTAATATCTGCGTTAATTTAAATCCAATCCATTTGCCTGTAAATAAACTTTCATTTGTCTGTATGAGCCATGCTAAAAAAGGACTTGGGAAAAATTTTCTTCAAGAAACACTTCGTGCGAAACAACTCATGTCTACAAAGAGATGAGATTTAAGAAGCCTCATGTTCCAAGTTTCTTGTTAATTGTAAAGTTTCATTTTCTGCCTTGTAATACTCGGGAATATGAGCCTTTAACTTTCCTTAGGAGGAAAAGTATGACTTAAAAACTCTAAGGTAAAACAAAGTATACGGTAGAAGTAGGGTACACAACATTCCAAGGGAGGACGATGTTTATTGATGCAATTAAACACATCAAATAATGAACTATTATTAATATAAGAGCGTACTTTAGGAATGAATCTACGAGATCACTAGTCATAAGTAAAAATTGAAAATTATTATTTCTTAGAATGCAGTGCTACTAGCTGTACCATCCATTACTTTTATAATCCAATCCTTTTAGATAATATGTACAGAAATGGGAGGCGAGAGTGTGGTGTAACGGTCATATCCCAAACGATCAAAACAGAAGATACTGGGTTCGACTAAAGGCTGGACACCAATAGACATATCACCGCAATTATGACATATCGGTCATACGTAGGCACCTGGATGAAAAATATGCATAAATAGTGCAATTTACTCCAGTTCATGCTCGACTTCATTTGAGTTTCTTGGAAAGAAACTTGGTTTATTTTAGCTCATTAACCAGTTTTACACATGCTGATCCGAAAGTTATTCAAGAGTTCCGTCCCTTGAACGTTGATTCTGCAAACGTACTTGAGGAGAGTATCCACCCGTTTTAATATCCACATACTCATAACCAATTAGCGAAGTTATTTTTCAAACTACTCTTACAGCCTACAATGGTTGTTTGGCTCCTTCCCACTACAGTTGTGCGACCACGCGTGTGGCTAATTTGAATGTCCCGCGACACTTCACTGCGTGGGTCAACGAAAGATCACTTTTAGACGCCACTCAAAATATACATATGAGGTCAGATACATCCTTTGTCCGTCAATTTTCACAAAAACCTTAAATTGTCTTTGGTTTATAATTTTCCTTCATACAGTTTATATATTAAACAGCTAATAAATCAATTTTTTTTGTAAAAAACAGATTGATGGATACTCAATTAAATATTGGCATAAATTTTTAATGGTAATTTTACTGACTCGATTCTAACATCCGTAAAGACGACTCCGTGTCGTAATGCAATCTGTGAAGCACCAAGTCAACCCGCTGAACTTCCCTACGCCAATTGACAGGTGTGAATAGATTTTCGTCCCAAAAAGACGCCACTGCCAGTGAACGTTATGAGCACTGATGATAGAATGACGAACGTTCCTTTTCTACAATTAAATTCCATTATAAAATGAAAATAAATAAATAATTAAAGATTTACTATATTACGATGGACGAATAATATATATTTTGTGAACGTTATTTTTATCCCATCTGAGATATATTTATTACATTGCAAAGTAATCTTTTTCATTAACTTTAAATTAAATATATGTTATAAAACAATTTACACAACTAAAATGTATTAAAAGCTTAATTTTTAAAGCACCCAGACATGTTGAATATTCGGGAAGAGACCAAACGGACGGGGAATCGTGCAACTTGAGAACAAAATTACGAGTTTGCCGTCAGCTTTTACAACATCAAACGAGGAAAGTCTACAAAACATCATAAAACCTGAAGATGAGAAGAAAAAGAAGCTTCATCATTTTAGAAAGGTACTTTAAAGAGGCCAACAGAGCCACAATAATTGCGAAATCCAATTTTCAACAATGTTGAAGTGAAAAGATGAAAGGATCAAAGGAAAAGGATCATCTGTGTCTGTTCTAAGTTACGAAACAGGTGTAATAATTCTCAAAGCAGGTAAGAAATTCACTTTCACTTTGATGAATACATTGGAATACTATAGAACTGGGAGATAAAATTAAGATTAAATCGACTCGACGACACATATAGTACGCATTTGGTTTGTATTATGAAGATTTTAAAACTGTTTTCAATGTAATTCATAGTTTAAGAATAAATGTCACTTGAGCAGTATGTTTTGTCATTTAGAATTAAATTACTGGAATATTATTATTATCATTATCATCATCACCTACAATGAAGGTTTCTTTCTCAGTAGAAGCTGAAAATCATTCACCCACCCCGTTGGTATTGGGTTCAATCAATTCAGAAATGAAAGTCATCCTGACCTATATGATGAATTATTACTCAATTCAAAAATTTGTGTGTCATGTTTGTAACAGGACAGTTTTTTGTGCGACCTTCATTACATTCTCCTTTATCCATAGGTCTCACAGATCCTCTTCGTGAATATGGTTTCGAAAGACATCACCAGAGGATCGATTCCAACTTTTTCTAATTTTCATATGTTCTTGATTTTAATTGTTCGGTCCTCATGTTCGTTTACTTTTCTGAGTCGATTGCACTAATGTTATGAGGAAGAGGAAGAGCAGTATCTATTATGGTGGCTGTTTTATTATCCCTGACGATGTAAAGGATATCAGGGCGATTATAAACCAGTGTCCTGTATGACAACGCAGGCCTATCCCAACAGAGAACGTACTTCTGGTTTTCAAGTACTGCTGGTGGTTGGTATCTATAATACGGCGAAGTTACATCTCTTCTCAATAATTTAAAATTATTTTCTAGCCGTTGCTGCATTATATTGGTCATCTGCTTAAGTAAACCTTTTGTGAGAGAATAATAATAATGATTATTATTATTATTATTATAGTCTATCACGGTATATAACAGTTTTTTATTATTAATATTATTATTATTTCCATTCTCTATTATTATGATTATTATTCTATAATTACTAGTTGCATATAATGACAACATTTATTCATAAACTGAGATAAATATTTTTTTTACGGAGTTAATTAACGAGGAAGGACTCATATACTGAATACATTGTCCATAAATCATAGCAACATGTTCATTTTTTTTTTCTGTAAAATTTTACGATATACGAATCCCTGTCGTGACGTGGCGTAACTGAGATGATTCGCTCAAGAGCTAGAACATACCTTAAGTCGTGCACGTGTTTTGTTCTCTCCATTCCCCATTTGTCGAACAATATTTCCTCACGTTTCTTGGCTCCATTGTCTGCTCCCTTTGCTAAGTTCACGAGAACAATTGCCGGGAAGAAGGGGATGAGCCGTTTGTGGAAACGAAAAGTGTTTTTCTTGAAAAGGATCAAATGAAATGGAGGATGCCGTCTTAATGGATGACACACAATAAACAGCTATCACATCACAATTAACCACAGGAACTTTGGATAAATACATTTATTTTTTATTTCAGAGTTTCTAAAAATAACTTCCATTTATGGGAGTACTAAAAATAAAAAAAATCATATTAAAATATAATTTATTTATATTATGTAATAATAACAATATAATGTAAATGAGTGACGAATTGAATGAATAATAAAATATGAAGGTTTACATGATTGAATTTTACTACCTAACTAAATCTGATCCGTTTGATGGAGGTTTATGAAAGGGTAAAACTGGAAGAGTTCCCCAAGGTTCAATATTTGGTCCTGTCCCCTTTTGTTGTATGAAAATGATATCTCATCCCCCACATCAGATTGAAAAATAATAATTTTTGCTTATGACACTAATTTACTATGTAAACACAACAACGCACAAAAAAATTCTTCTAACCTCTCGCCTTGGCTTCTTGAAAATCATCTCGTTGTAAACACAGACAAAGCAATGACTATGTCATTCCACAATAGTATGACAAAATCTATATCTCTTTCGGACAGTACTAAATACTCTTACGAAAACAAAATTCTTAGGTCTCCATATTTAAGACAATCTCAAATGAAACGATCACATTGAAAATCTACAATTAAAATAAAGCAAATTGTGTTATGTGTTCCGAAACTTAGGTAATGTGGTTAGTCCACACATTTCCCGTAGCGTATATTTTTCAAACGTTGACTCCTATTCCTGTAGGGTGGACTTTTGGGACAATTTTGGCCATACCAAACTTTCAGAATTCAAACGAGGATTGTTAGAATAATTTGTACATCTCATCTGCGAAACTATTTTGAACCGTTACTTAAGAAATGAAATATATGTATACTTCCCTATATTATTATTTATGAAACGGTTTATGTTTGTAAAGACCTAATAACTACCCTTGCTATATATTATTCCTCGAGTGTCAACCACTCTTTGCCAAAAGGGACCATATCATTCGGGAATCGTTATATGTAATTCCCTCTATAAAGACGTGAAAGATATAATGAAATTGAATATCTTCAAATCGTGGTTAAAGGCAACCGACTGCAGTATTGCTTCTACAATAAGAACTGATTGATTTTAATACAAGTTAAACTGGGTTTCTATTTCCCATAAGATGTTAATTTTTTTATTTATTCATTTCAGTATTAAATACGTCAATTGATCGTGTACTTTCGCATCAGTATTTTCAAAATAAATTATTAAATTTCAAAACTATTATCCTACATGCTATTTTTGTCTATTATTCATATAACTTTAGTTTTATATGTACCCCATCTTGGCACGGTTGTGTGCATCAATTCTGTAGTCGCATTCTGGATCGCGTTTTCTCTCTGGCTTTCCTTCCGGTAAAGTTGGATTTTATATACAGGTTCCCTTAAATCTTGCGTAAGGACGGTGGTCTATTGTAATAACTATTCTTGAATTGAGTTATTTTTGTAGTTACGATTTAAAAACAATGTATTCCAATTAATCTATAGTTCGATAATAATACATACTAGTGAACTATGTTTTTTTTGTGTTTTATTTTTAAAAAATTTTAATATTCTGGTGATATTATAACACATAGCTCATGTTTTGCTTATCTAAGGAGTGTGCTGAAATTTTCCATCCGCTTGTGTCATGGGGCTCTTACTTTCTTCCGGAGAGTAAACTATTTTATCCTCCACGTGGTCATAAGCAGTTCGTAACTGCATTTTTGACAAAAAATTTATTATGTGGTGATCTAAAATTAATCGCGCACTATTTAATATTTTTATTTATTTTACCACTTTCATATCACAAAAATGTGGAATGTTTGTAATAGAGCTTATCTCTCTTTTTTTGTAAATATACTTTGCCAAAATGAAATTATGTATTTTTTTATTGTGATTTTAATAGTTTCAAAAATTATGTTGGTAAAAATTTGTAGATTAAAAAGAATTATGGCACTTAATTTTGGTGATCTATTTTTTCTAACTTCTTAAAAATGAGTTAACCATGTTTATGAACTTCGCTATTACACTTTTAGCTAGTAGTATTTTTTTCTAGAGTTCCAAAATGTTTTTCACTTCGTGATACCCTTCGCGTCATGGGGTAAAAATCATTTCAAACTTCACACTTCTGAACTGTAAAGCCCTTTGTTAAAGCTCCTGTATCAGGAATCTTAAAAGGCATAAATTTCATTTATGTTAACTTCTAAAATTAACATAATTCTCTATTCTAGTTTCATGAAATAAGTTTTCTAATGTCATTGGTGACTTCCATTTCAACTTAATTCATAACCAATATCAAAGTTAGTTCTACGTATCATTTGTAAAAAAAAGGTAGTTTTATTTTCATTGTTATTATTAAAAACGTAGGGGTGATACACCCATATACTTTGAATAAAATGTGTAATTATGCATCATTATGTTTTGTTCTTCACTGTATGTATTGTAAGAGTCTAGTAAATACATAGATCACATAGGAATGGAATTGCTTATGAATGCAAATGTGGTTATTAATTGTGATAAGATATTAAATGTGAAAATTCATTTTCTTGTTTTATTACAGTGTGCATAAGTATGCCGTTGACGTCTGTCGTAATTGTATTACAAAATCATCAACTTATTTGACCTTTTGCAGTTTTAAATTATATTTCACTCACACCTCTAGTTACTGGTTTGTGACTTCGGATACAGTATAGAAATATTACTTGACAGAATCGCAAACCACTGACGAACATTGTGAGTAAAGTAAAATTTAAGTCCGAAAAAAGGCATAGAAGTTAATAGTTTTAGATTGAACATAATTTGTTATTTATTATAATAAATTTCTTAAAAAATGTATATTTACAGTTTATTGCATTATATAAAAGTTTGAACTTCGGAATTATTATTATTTTGAAACTCTTTTTTAATTAAACATTTGTAGCTTCTCGTTGGAGAATATTTTCCACAATACTTGGTGTGCTACAATTCGTATAAAATGTTCAGTGCTCGTCAACAAAGAGTTTATCGAAATTAAAGAAAATGTGGCGTATAAAGCAACTGCATGGACAGTTACAAAGTGAATTGTTCGAAAATTCTACAATATTACTCTTAGGAAATTATTCTGGAATTCATGTCATTCATGGTGTTAACACCACGAACTCTAAAAGTTACGGAGACAAGTAATGCCCCGAGACTAGCTTTAAAGAGAGTCCGCTGGCTGGACAAGACCAGTCACTCCGTGAGACTGAGTCTGAAAGCGAACAGTACGAGTGGGAATGCCAAGCACAAGTTTGCGAGAGTGGTAGGTCGGCCGGCTGTCCAGTGACATACCTCCGCACCGGCGGCATGCCTCTTATGCAGGCCTAACAAAGTGGAAAATTAAAGCACCGCTTCTGGCGTCTAACTTGTTTTGGAGGCTTCCCCCGCGGTCCCCGACGTACCACGGAACTAAGGGCTGCAAGGTCAGATGGGGAGTGGATTGGCTGAGAGAAGCCTTTGAGAGGTATGAAGTTGAAAGATTAAAGATTGCATAAGCACTGTGAACCCTAAGACTTCCTGGAGGGAAGAAGTAAGGTTAGGTTATCCCTTTGAAAACTTTGGTTACATACAGAAAACAAACGATATAGGTACTTAATAAAAGAATTAAGTGGAAAGAGTAAAAGATGTTCTGAAGACATGCTTTCAGCGCACAAAATTAAAATTTAAAACTTAAAAAAGAAAATGGCACAATTTTCTTTCATCTATTATTTGAGTTGATTAAAAGCATTTTTAATCACTAAAAACACTTATCGCCTACCTGTTCTATCTGAAGCGCAACATTTTCAATCTGCGGAGGATAGAGTTTATATAGTCGCTAGTTTCTTACGGGAAATCTTTTCTGGTAATGATGAAGGAATTCTCACTGTACGGAAGAAATCGACTGCTAAGATGTGATAAGATTTTCTTTTTTATTTTACGTATATGTATAATGTCATTCAACCAGATATTTTTTTTAATTTTAAAGAGATATTTTTGAATGCAAAATATTGTAGCTTTCACATCAAGAGCGTTTGTTGACGATTTAATGGAGACATGCTGTCGCCTGATTTACAAGTACGCCCAATATGTCCAGAGTTTGACAATAATTACATTAAAACTAATGGAAATTCTTTAATTGTCCTAAATATTGATGATGTGTCATTTTAGTTATGCCAAGTTACTCTCCTAAAAATAATATGCAGTATGAATCTATTGTCATATACATGGATGTACGTAGAGAAATATCCTCACATACGCACCAGTCTGAAAAAAATCTGATATTTTGTAATATTTCAGTAATATTTTTGATTTGAAGAACTTCGCACACAATGTTACTCACAAGTCTGGAAAAAAATTTCACGAAAAAAAAAAACAACACACATACACATACATACATGGGATCTTGCCAAACGGTCATTCTTATATAATCTTCAGTCTTGCAATATTCAGTGAAAGGCTATTAGGAATATCGCAGTAATTAAAAAACTGAGGATTGAAATAGTTTGTAATTATTTAATCGAGATATAAAGTGTATATTAAAACCAAAAGTATTAATTATTGGAAATTATACGAAATACCACGTAACGCCGTGAAAAAAAACTAAATTTCCATATTATGTCGAAGAAAAATTATATTAATGGTGATTAATGTGTGTTCAATTTGGGAATATCATAGCAATGTAAAGAACCTTCTGAGTAAATAATTTTTTTCATACACACAAATTTCGATGGCTACTCTCTGTCAACTCTCCTAATTACTAGATCGTTTACAATATATTACAATGTGAGTATGAGCATAGACGATAATATATGTCAATGAGGCAAAATTTCAAAGGTTATTTTATAATATAAAATTGTTTATTGACGTAGTTTAAATGTACGACAATCATTTCTCAATAATACTATTTGTTTGTTTGTTTCTTTCTTTCTTTGGAAGTTGCCAAATGCAACCCGCAAAACTTCAGTTTACGACGTAGATAATATTACTATTTTAGTGGCATGAAAATACACTGTTCCTCCATTTGTCAATGTATTCTACTAATAATACTAGATGCTAATAATGCAATAAATGAGAAACATTATTTTCAACCACAACTTCCGAGTACCTATCCGGGGAGAGAAGGTTGCATCGACTACGGCCAGACGGGCCGGGATCGTCCGGCTTTGGTCGCAGGTATGCTACCGCTGCACCACCCGCCTCGACTCCCAAAGCTCGTACACAATATCCATCTAACCTTTATGTTTGAAAAACATTGTTTTGAGTTTTTTTAAGTAGAGACGTAATAAAGTAAAATTAAAACAGTTCGTTACTTTTTATTTTATGTAAAGGAGAAAAACTCGGAACAAGAAGTAGGCTAAGAACAAGTCGTTCACTTCCATTTTCTTCTTTAAAAAATTCTCTGGTGGTCATCTCTAGCAATAACGTAACTAATATAAGGAATCCAACACTTCAGCAACAGCGACCTCCCGCAGTCGTAAGTTAGTGTTGACATCCCTTGGGGCAACTGCCCTTTGCCCTTTACTCCATCCATCCTTTCCATTCCCAAGCTCTGGAGTGTGGTGAAAGCTGTACGTTACAAGAAATAACCTCTGATATTGTGTATGAATTTGTTTAACCTCTAATTTGGCAGCAATTTATGCAATATTAATACATGCCTTATTTTTAAACATTACACACCATAAAAAATATCTTTAACATGAAAACATAACGTGTAAAAAAAGAGGAAGTAAAAAGAATTCAGATGATACAACTTATACATTAAATTCAATATTGCAAACACCTTGGTTACTTAAGTCACATTTACAAGTGTTTTAATATTTTTATAAGCTTGTCCAATGTAAATAGTTACATTTTCTATTCAAATCAGATAATTCTACAAAAACGTTTCTATCAAATTTTGATGGAATGTATTTCACCGTGCTCACCATGCCGGATAAATTTTCTCCGATGATTCTCAAGAATATGTCAATGCTATTTGTTACTTGACATTCTGTTTTTCAATTCAATAAAACATAAGGTTTATAATGGAAAAAGATATATAAATGGTCCACTCATAATATTTTGCCCAGTATACAACCACCTACACAATAAACTATAGAGAAATATTTGATAGATTTAATTATATTTGTGAGAAAGAGAGAAAGCTTAAGAAATAGAAAACTAAATAAATAAAACAGGAATATTTGTTTTCAAAACACAAAAAAAAATATATGAAAAATCTTCATATACATTGACATATGTGATGATATTTTCGTCAACTTCTGACTTTCATTCCCACTGTCGGAAGTTTCGGCGTGCCATGCGCTGGTGCCGCGTCGCGGCTCTCATCTCACGAACAAAAGAATGCAGTATGACGTCACGTCTCTTGGAGACAAATGCGAAGCAGAGGCGCCGCGGGCACGAAAGGCGTTGTAACTATGCCCACAGCAGACATAGCAGGTGGAACTCTAGCAACGGTCCAAAATCGATGAGAAAAGGAAAGTGAAATGGATATTTTTAAAGAGAACATGTTAGAAGACTTGGCAATACCTGTTTTTGATTAAGGGATAAACTTTCAATATAATATAACGGCGAGCACTTTAAGATGTAATTTTACTGTGTTCTCTAAACTAAAACTACATTAGAAATAAATTCATAGCGAAGCACTTGACTCAAATGTTCGTACATCCACCATATGATTCGCACCTAGCTCATAAAACCACTTTTAAAATATGAAACGATCCAGATCTTCCCCATTATTAGATTTCCCACAGCATTCTAATTGAGCCGCAACAAAGTCCCAAAAATGTGTGTTCCCTTGTGCACCAATAAAATTTATATTATCGAAAAATCAAGAGAGCCGTTTTTATTTCTTTTGAAAAATCTTTCAACCTCTGCAATAGCTTTTGCTTAGTATTTCACAGAATGCCGCGCAGTGTGGAACTAATCAATCGTGAAATAATTAATGTCAATTTAGATACTGACAGCGATGAAATAATATGTGACATCAATGTATTGGGAGCCATGCGCTTGACAGACTGTGAGGGAGAGACAGGTGTTGATTCATGGGGGCAGACGTTCTCCTCGCGACTGGATGTAATTGAGATCTGATAAATATATGCCGAAGAAAACTATTTAGTACGATGAAGATCGTTTTAAGCACAAAAAGTAATAGCTATGAGTTTCAATACAAAATAATAAAATCCGTGATAATAAACTTCGTGTATGTAACAATATGTAACAAATTTGAAACAAAAGTATACATAATGTCCAAGTAAAGGCAAAAGAAAGAGGGACCATGAGACAATGAGAAAATGAGAGAGAGAGAGAGAGAGAAGGGCAGCTATTCCTAGTGCCAACGATTGCGAGCTAACCAGAGGATGAGAAGTTCTTATAGGAGGATTTATGTATAACTTGGAAGGCATGAGCCACACTAACAAACACAAACTTAATGGGGAAAGCATGGAGATGTTTTTACCGTTTCCTGGATTTATAGTGGTATTCATGAATTATTCAAGTGCAACTCAGAATTGACATCACGTTTATTGAAATATTTTAGATGCACCTATCATGCAGCCACGCTACTTACTACGTAACTTGCATTATGTATTCATTAATTCTGAAGAAACGTGTATTTGAATTTGTGAAGAAACGATCAAAGCTTCCTGAATCAAAATAAAACATAAATGTTGTGCACTTTTTTACAGTCTTTACTTACAAGGACAAATCGATGACGCCTTGAATTATATATTTTTGTTCGGAAAAGGAAAAAGGAACTACCTTTGAATGATATGGGCAATACTGACAAAGCTGTTTCTAAATAACTAAAATGATTACGTATTAATTTTCATCCGATAGTGGTTACCCAGCAGATAACGATATCGCGCTCATACTTTGTACCTTCGAGATAACAAGCTGCACGTATGACGTCACAGCTAAGATCCGTATCTCGAAGGTAGTAGCTGANTTTTTTTTTTTTTTTTTTTTTTTTTTTTTGTGGGGCTTTACGACTCGCCGACATCGAGGTCATTAGAGCCCTAAAATTTTGTACAGGTAGGGAAAATGTAGTTACGCACTAGGGAGAGCCAGCATGACTCTCCCCGCGTGTGGGACTCGCCGAATGACTCAACCATATCCACTAAAAACCCTCCCGAGTTACAGTAGAACAAAACATTCTTAAAAACGAAGGAAAAGATACAAGAAAGTTCCTAAAACAAAATAAAAATTGAAAACAAAGAAAAAAGTAAATTTAAAAAGAGAAAGAGAAAAATGTATATTTAAAGCAAAGGAAAGAAGAAAAGAGATAGAGAGATTTAAATCCAAACCCTCCCGAGAACTTCTGGGAGGAACCCCGTTTTGTTCATGGATTTGAGCAATGACATACGAAGAGAGATCAGATACTATTCCAGAGGCCAATTTCCTGAAGGAATCTGAAATGACGCATTAAAATCGGTTCATTTTGTCCCAGTAGAACGTTCAAACTGTTCAGTAGATTGTGTCGCCGTTGGCTGGTACTATATTTAAGAAAGTGTTCCACGGTAAGAGTTGTGTTGCAAGTTTCACAGACGGGGGGAGGTTCACCGCGTAAGAGATGACCATGGGTAAGATAGCAGTGGCCAATACGAAGGCGCGTAAGCATTACTTCTTCACGTCTGTTCGCACGGGATGATGACACCCAGGTCTTAACGGAGTCTTTTACTTTCCTCAGCTTGAAGGCGCGACTTTGCCATTCGGCGTGCCATGTCTCAAGAAGAGACGATCTTAAGGCAACCTTTGAATCTGACGTAGGGACAGATGAAAGGTCAAGGACTGCCCTCTGCGTTCCCCACTTCGCTGCCTCATCGGCTTCTTCATTACCCACAATACCCACGTGCCTAGGCATCCAAAGAAGGACTAACTCAAAACTTATGGCTTATCAAACTTTGAATTGTCAGCCACTGACCACAGAGCACTAATAGAGTCACTGTAGATTACCACACGCCGTATTGAAGATAGCTGAATGAATTTCAGCGCCTCAAGATTTGCAATTTTTTTCAGCAGTGTACACGCTGCAAAAGGAATGGAGGCGAAAAGAACGGGTGACACTATGGCAGTGGAAAGCAGCACCAACAGAGTTATTCATTGCTGAGCCATCAGTGTATATGAACATATGATCCAAATGAAGGCTTTTAAATTCTCCACTGTCGGTACACTGGAGTATCTTGCTTTGAAAGATGAGATAGCCGAAAGTCGATGGTTGGTTGCATGAAGGAAAAGGTGATGTTAGAGAGTGTGGGTATTTCACAGGAGGAAGAAGTTTGATGATGTTTCCCTCTAGCAGTTTTTTTTTAAACGAACACCCGCTGGGCGGGGTAACGAATGTCTTGCAGCATAAGAAGAAATACATTTTGGGGAATGTAGGTGTTGCCGAGTGGGGTGATTGGAAACCCCCATCAGTTTCACTCCGTAAGATCCAAGTAGAATATCACGTCTCTTGTTAAGAGATGGTTCGCCAGCGTCTACTAGTGAGCATTCTATGCGACTAGTGCGGAAAGCATCAGTTGCAATGCGGACTCCTGCATGATGGATACTGTTAAGGGTCCTGAGTGTCGCCAGTGATACGGAGGCGTAAACAATACTGCCATAATCTAATACAGACCGAACGAGACTTCTATACAGACGAAGAAGGCAAGTGCGGTCTGTGCCCCATGATGATGAGCTGAAGCAGCGAAAGAGGTTTAGGGAAGAATTACAACGGGATTTTAGTTTTCGAATGTGATTGCGCCAAGTTAGTGTGCGGTCGAATGTGAGACCCAGGAATCTTGCGGAGTCAACGAAAGGAAGACGTTGGCCCCCAAGAGAAAGATCTGGATCATTATGGAGATGGTATATGGATCATTATGGATATATTATGGATCATTATGGAGTTCGAATCCTAACGCGTAAGAGTGACAAATATCATGAGAGACCGACAAGTAACGAACAGAATGGCTGGGGATCCGAAAAAAGCTGATGTTTGAACTTGGCAACCCTACATGGTAAAAGATGATAAAAAGAAAGAGAGCATTAGAGTTTTCTGTTCGTCTGGTCTGCCAGATACATAAAAGAACGACGTTAATGTATATCTCCGACGTGAATTTTGATGTTTTGCTGTTAAATATCAACCATGAGAATAATCAGCAATAGAAATGCAACTACACTGCGCAGTATAGTGGAGCTATAATTTGATTTCTACGCATGAAAATTGGAAGGTATATCACATGCTAGACCCTTTTACTTCGCAGTAAAGTATATGAAGTAGATACTTAGTAGAAACGGAGTATCTAATTTGAATCGCACATATGAAAAGTAACCTATGAAGAAAATTCTAGGATATATTGAAGCATTACCTTCCTAGGTTTTATACATATAATACGTATACTTCATAACGAAGTAGAACGGTGCAGCACATACTGCATCTCTTACTTTTGTGCATAGAAAAGCCAAAAACACTAAACAGAGTAGAAGCATTTGATTCGTTCTTATGAGTACCAGCCAATACCTGCAATATCCGCAATCACATGAACCCTTATCTGTCGCGCCGTCATCCTCGCTATTTCAAATGGCTGGTCTCCTTCATTCAACAAAGTTCCTCCTTTGAAGTCCGTATAAAGTGAACTCCTTTGCCGCTTTAAGGGATGTCTTTGGTGGATTATTGGATCGAGCAGGGCATGCACGCACGCTGCATATGCAATAAGATCATTGATAGTCTGCGCGCAGTCGCAGGGGAGACTTTGTTTCCCGTAGCATTGCGTTAGGAGGTCAAGAAAATATTTTGTCAATTCTTTAAACTTCTTAATATTTGTGCACGATGTGAGTTTTCTCAAATTGATCAGTTTGTAATGTAGAATATAATTTATTGTTTCCTTTCGACTTATTAATTTCAGTATATAACTAATAAATTTATAGAATTTGAAATTTTCAAATCAATATGTTTGTAACAGCGTCATTATCTTAATACCAAGGGAAAAGCTCAGTTCATTTTCTGAAATAATTGTATTTTAAGGAACATCTGAGTAATATGAATAAATGTTATATGTTATTTTACAAACAGTTAAGAGACGCAAGAGTATCTTCAGATTTTTAAACACACTTTTTTAAACGTAAAAGATGAATTTTCACGTATAAAAAATTAAATACGGTTATTTTCATGTTAGTTTGAATCATATCTTCTGGGTATTAATTTAATTTTTTTTAATGTTCTCATGATATTTGAACTTGAAGACCTCTTAGAATGTGTAACATAATGCCATGATATCAAAATTATTTGATATGTTATTACACAAATAATTATTCTATTTATTTTATTATCTATCTTATTTGTATTCGTGATAAATAATTTCAAATTATTTTGGGGGAGCCTAGTACTAAGCATATCTGATATAAACAAATATATTTAGTCGCATATTTTATTAGAATCACTCTGAATGATTGTTTATTATATAATTATTTTCATAATTATTATTTTACTGAGTATAATAAGGTTTCACTATTTATTTTTTTCTGTTTATTAACGCAAATGCAAAAATGACATTATTCGATTATCCATAAAATTTATGTACGTTGTGTTATTTTATTTTACATCATTAAAAACCCGAACTCACATCATTTTTCTACCGTTATGTATTTCATTACTCCTATTTTTAGCATTAACAAATCCTGTAGTTTGAATTTTAATACTTTCGCAAAGTCATTATTCTGTTTTTCTCTAGATAAATGGTATCCCTTCCTTAGGTCCATATTTCATGCATAACCTCATAAAAAACCTATCAAAATCCATCGTGATAGTAAAAACCCTCATGAATAAAATGAATCATTAAAAAGGAACTCCGCAAATATCCCCTAAACACATAAAGATTAGTCATGACACCTGGCTAATAATTCTAATGTATTCTATAGTATAATTCTAATGATATTCTAGAGTTTGGAAGCTATAGTTGCTTCATATATATCGAATATTTTATTGTTCATTTAGAGAACAATATTTTTTTCAGTGCTTACACAATTTCTAAGAAGAAAAAAATTCAAAGACAACCATCCACTCATCTTGAATGAAATACAGCAGCGTACCACCATTTTAAGTTTTACACATTTCCAAATGTAATGAATAGGAAATGAATTGCATCACCTCACGTTTGGACGAGATCTCCTGCTTTCAATCAATCAGATGTACAAAACAATATAACAGCAGGTAATTAAATTGCAGAGCTCAAATCCTATCAGGCTGTCTTTTCAAAAACGGATAGTCGTGTATTTCTTATGATTTTCTTTATATTACCACAAGAAATATAAAATGCTATGACAAAATTGATTGAAAAAACACGAAACGAAATTTTCTCTGGTAATGACAAAAACCAGAACAATGTTATGAGTTTTTCATACTTTTTTATGATAAATAAACGTAACATAAATTTTAACATCAAGACACTGACAACGACATTATATGAAGAATTTCTCTATTCACATGAATGGGCTACATACAACACTGGAAAAAAATAGGAAATGGAGAAGAAAGTTTAACGATGGTAATTGCAGTTTGTTCTCGTAACATTAAAATTTCAAAACTAAACATGCAGTGTAATCTAATTGGTAATCAAAAATAACTATTTTTGTAGATGAACTATGATTGACAACATTAATAAGTTATCTCCATTACTGCAAAAGTCTCTTGGCAATATTTTGTCAGACACCGATACTTTTTAGCATTTTGACAAGTTCTTGTTGAGACTTTCAAATAAAACGTATCGCAGAAAAAATGGAATCAAAATATTTCATTTTTATGAAAATAAAAATAAAGATAAATAGACTATTTTATCCTATGTGACAAATTCTTTAGTAGATTATAGGACTTGCAATGTACCAGAGAATATTACTAAAAAAATATGAAATCATTGGTTCGGAAAAAAGAAACTCTACGTCGTGCGAAAATTTACAACTGGAGCTATCACGATACTCGAGTAATGGCACCGCTGCTTTAATCTTTCTCTCTACAGTGAGAGAAGTTTCCTGAGGCAGGAAATGCGAACAGATTTCACGAATGTACTGTGAGAGGAAGGGGGAGAGAGGGAGATAGAGATAGCAACCCTTTAGCGGAACTCCTCATCCCTTTTCTCACATGCCACAACCCCTGTCGCAGCTTCTGCTACTACGACTTCGAAACTTGGTCTCCGGTGTCTCAAATCTCATCCTAGTCACCATGTTGACTGCTACATTCCGCTTTTCATGGTGGCGTTCCTTTAATAGAGAAGTATCACTATTTCATAGTTACTAACAGGTTATGAAAAAAATGTGTTTCTTTTTATTTTTCTATGTTTAAAAGTGAATATAAATATAGTTAGCTTTTTGTCAAATCTTATGCTCGGACATTATTTATTTTTTATTTTACTTTATTTTCATATAAATCTTATTTTACTTGTATCGTTGATACTATTTAAAATTTGTTACTTTATTCGATTCTTTTTAGATATTATTTGACGTACGAGTCTGATCAAACATTAAAAATATTTTTATTTCTACTCAGCTTCAGTTTAGTGGCAGTAGGGTACCTACATTTCCAGGAGTCAGGTCGTATCAATTTAATAAAGTTTAAGCAGATTAAGTGTGAGCTGGTGGTGCGATAAGGTCCTACTTCACCTAACATTTCATTTTACAAAGTTTTGTCTAAGATGGTGAAAATGAACGATAAAAACAAAATTGTAAAATAATGATATGCTATACATTGAAACAACCATTATTCATAATATCTTTTAAATAATCATTGTTTCGCCTGTCGTTTCGTCCTTTTCTCTCCACTGTCATTTACACCATCGCCATTCCTTTGTCATCTCCATCCCCCACCGTGGACGCAAACAAAACAGAAACGTCGGGAGGAACACAAGTAGCGTCGTGCGGCGGTGTGGCACTGCACTACGGGCGTCGCAGCTCGTGCAGCATCCTAAGTCGAAAGGTCACTCAGAGACACAAGAGCGAAACTCACGCGAAGTGGTAACGAACACTGCCCTCCAGACACCATTGAAATGCGCCGAGTTCCTATCGAGCAGCGAATAATTGTCTTCATCTGCAATTAACTCTACGGAGAATATTCAACAGAATATGAGAGGTAAATAAGGGGGAAATTAAAGTTGAGTGTATAACACTAAAGAGACAAAATGATAATAAGTAACTGGAAAACAATAACAGATTTCATTACTGAGGCGTGTGTAGAATACTGTAAATTCTACTTTCTGAATATTCTGAGAACTGGTACCAAAATAATAAACGCGCACGAAGTTGAAAACAAACAGTAAATACTCATCATGTATTTCATAAATTGACGAAGAGTTCACACATTCTTTTTATATCAGACATATGAACCACAGAAAATGACAAAATTGATACAAACTTGTTTAAGTTTTATCACCCATAAATGAGGCACTAAAATAATTTAGTTGGATTATATAAGTAAATACACAGATAATATTTCAAGGGAACAAAATCCGTCATTGAACTTTCCTCTTCGTTCCTAAGTAATCAAAATATATTCTAAAAAGAAAAGCAATAAAAGAGAAGATAAGCAATACGATTATGAAATGGTTGTACCAATAAAAAAATCGCAACTTATTTAAATACGAAACTCATAAAATGTATGATGAACAATTATACAATTTTCTTTTGGCATTTTGGTAATCTCTTCACAAGAAAGCAGTGTAACCTCTAATAAGTATGAATAGCATGAAAATCGTCCATTGATATAGATATGTTTCTCACTTTGTTAAGAATAGGAAATATTATAGATAAATGTTTCCACACACGTGGTATTCCACTTGAAATATCTACGATTTATGGAAGAATGTATTAATATTTTTTAACAAGAGAAATATTTAGACGAAAGAGAATTCTAAATAAAAGATGAGCAGATGCACGGCAAAAGATAAATGACTTAAGATCATTCGTTGAGATTGAATAGGACGGCAAAGGGAGGTAAGGAATACGATGGGGGGGAGTGAAGTGAGAAGGGGGTTGAGATCTCGTAATTGCACCCGAAGAGGCGCTCGGGGAGTGTCTCTTATCTCTACAAAGGAGAGTGCTACAAGACGCAGCCAGTAAACATTAGAAGACGAAGATGCTACGTATGGAAGTTGCAGCCAATGAACGTGAGTGCTCCATGGATGTTATGACTCATCTGATGTGATGAAAAGTTTATGATGTTATGTCTAAGAATTTTAGAACATATAATGCTTCAATTGAATATAATGTAAGTTTTATGCATTTTTAGTTTTAATCTCTTATTAACATTTACAAATACTTATAAATGTAAGCCAATCTGATGGTGTAAAAGATGAGGCTACAATGACAAGATGTTTGATATATCAGCAATTTGGTGAGTGTCAATTTATTGAGTGAATCATTTTACTTCGCCATAAGTGATCATCACTATCCCCTTGTCCCCCTTAGTCATCATGAACAAGAAAGTTACACCTTATTGTTGAATAAATTCATCTTCACCCACGAAAAGAACCTGAGGAAAATTGGGAATCTTTATACGGCAACGGGTTCAAATCACGCACAGAAATTGACATATAGCTCAAAATCTGCGGGACCCATTGAACTATCCTACCGTGGATGGTACATGGCTACGTTGATCATGTACACACGTGGATCTCATCTCTCCATATGCGTTGTTATGAATGTCCTGAATGTCACTGATATACCTATTAAAGACAAATTCACTAAAGAGAAAATTCTAAGTTCGGAAATTCACAATTTTGAGATTATATATCTTTTCATTGGTGGAGAATCAATAAAAAAGTTGCTTACAAAAACATTGCTGATACAGGCATCATGCAGTTTTAATAATACGTCAATCTTATTCTTAATTTAATATACTGGCGCGCTCTGCAAGTGTATTGAAACATTTTGCAGTACATTAAACTATACTCTGGTACTTAAACACTGAATGGAAAATGAATTGAAAGTGGAGAAAGCACATCAGCTAACACGATATATCTGGTCCAAACAAACTTTGCTCTCTACCAATTTATAATTAGATAATGGTGTTGTATTCGGTTTTTAATTTAACGAAAAACAAAGTTATAGTCAACCGAAAAATATTTACTTGCCAAAACCGGCTTTCGACACCCTCTCCCCTCCAGGGCAGAGAAGACCACTGAAGATGACAGCATGAGCTGTCGAAGCTGGTTTTGGTAAATAAATATTTTTCGGTTGACTATAACTTTGTTTTTCATTCTTCCAATTCAGTTAACTTCCCCTCTACATCACCTAGAAAACTGCAAGAGTTTTCCTAAAACACAATGTATGTATTTTCTTGAAACGTTTTAAGACATAGTAACTCCCGTTAAACTTTTATATTCAAATTAGCTAATTCCCATGTGTTGCTCGCAATTTTTCCTTGAACAATCTTCATGAACTCAGGTAAAAATAAAATGTGTGTTGTAAGATACAAATACTTATACGAACTGATTTTTAAAAACATTCTTACAGTATTCTAATTTTAACAATTCATAATAATACGATTTTAAAACAAAACTTGATTGTTCACAGCATTTTGAGTTTCCATCCAGCAGCAAGAATAATTAAATCCTTGGATGAAACCACGTAAAGTTGTCATCATTTTGCCTAGCATTCAAGTACACCCTTAGGTGTATACAACCCCCATATAAGCTGAACTTGCATTTAAACTAATGTGGATTAAAATCGTCTTTTTCGATTAAACTTTTTAAATTACCCCATCCCTTCCCTCTCCATCCATGGATTTTCAAGGTCTGTTTACCCGCTCCACCTCCACAAAATATGGGAAGTGTCTGTAGTCATATCAACATCTCAGGTAGAACCAATACACTTGCCGAGAGTCAAGACACTGAAATTTTAGCTTTAGAAGCAAGACACAACGACGGCAGTGCGGCTGCATCATTTCAGTTAAACGCTTGTAAATTATAAAGTTTCTTTTCAAATTTTACTATTTAAAGACTTTTAACCCTTTTTCAACGCACAAAACAAAGAACCCATATAATCTGATGATTCATTTATTCTTCTTAAGTTACTCTCTTAAACAAATGTATTTTAACACTTACACATTAAAAAAGGTAAGTATATGAGTGACTGCACATTTACACTATTTTCTAATCAAATTATACTACGTTCGGTTTTGTGACTTAAGACTTGAAAATGTAGAAAATAGGCAGACATAATTTCACATTTCGCATTCATATATTGTGTATTATAAAGAGGGACATGTTATTACAAATTGTTCATAGCAGTATCGCACAATGCTCTTCAGAACACAATATAAGGTACCCTAGGCAAATAACACTGACCTAATTTCAAAACTTTTCATAAACATAAATATAAACATACATTTCTGTAATCACTTTTTAAATGAAATACACAATTAGATAGAAAGAATTATCATAATTTTATGCGTTGAAAAATATTAGTCGCAATGTGTAACTGTTAATAATTTTCATGTAATTCTTTTTTAAAAACTTGTCTTTGGAGTTATTAAAAATACTATGTATATTACCGTCCGTTCGATTAATAAGTTGCTGGACCCAAAAATATATTCATAAAGATAATAAATCTTAAATAATATAAGAGTCGTGTACAATTTTATTTATTAGAAAATGAAAAGTTAGTATCATATAAAAATTTAACATAAGAAATATCAAACTTCTTAACACTCGAAACTTAACATGAAACGTCTCTTGTACTTTTTAAAAACGTTTTTTTTTTGTAGTTCATCAATTTATTTTATAAGAAATATTTTATTGTATAAAACATAAAATAACGATTGCAGTTTTTATAAAAAATTATGTAAAAGAGGTCCTAAGGTCCTTGAGGCACGGCCCGTCACAGGCGATATGGTGGTATGAGCGACTTGCGTTCGAGCTGTTACCAATGAATGTATACTATGTGTGAGTCAGTAATGACGCAAATCATACGAATAGAATTTATGGAGGGAACGAAAAACAGGTGTGGTCGTACACCAAATACAACAGGAAGAAGTCGCTGTGAAACGCAAGGTATTGTCATGTTTTGAGTATCATGAAAAGACACTGTTCCTCTGTTGCCGACCCACATCATATAAATAATTAAGCTCTTGACGTATGCCTTTACTGCCAGAGAGATTGTTCTCAAATTCCTTTGCATATCCAGGGAATCTCTTGGCTAGAGAAATAATTCAGCAACTTATGCCTGCACGCAATTACACTACGCGTTTACAAGGAAGTCTGAAATATGATGAAAATACGATTTATACGCCAGAGTTGCTAACAACTGGAACATGCGTTGCAGTAAAATTCCTCGTTAAAATTATAGTACCAATGCATTACCTACAACATGACAGGGACATTTTGCGGTCTACGCGTCGTTGTCTGTTGCTGTTTCAGTCGTGACGTAAATTGTCCTGGTTCATTGTTCCACTAACACACGGAGAAATTACATTAAGACAGACTTCTTTCATTAAAAAAATATTGTCTTATCAAATGGAATTCCTAAATTTTTGTTATTAATAATCGAAATGAATAATGCTCCAACGAAGAATAAATTCCTCAATTTATGGATTTGCTCAAGTCGATAAATTCAATAATATACGTAAGATAAAATAACAAATTAACGCAAATATCGGTACTATCTGGTATTTATGTTTATTATTGGGTAACATAAAAATAACAAGCGGGCTCACCAAATACTTTTTCATTATATTATGATGAATTTTATAAACATACTAATATCTTGTTTGGAATTTATATAAAATTTTGTTTTGAGTGAAACCTGTACTACACAACAAAATCCTGATCATGATTGTTTAACACAAACACAAAATTCTGCCCGAGGTTTCAGCTAGAAGTCATCTGAGCTGGAATCAGCCTCCTAGGAACAGCGTTTTCACAAGAGTGAATGCAAAGATCACTTCAATAAAAAAATATACACCTATTGTTGAAGAAGAATTAATATCATTGAAGCTTATAAAAATCAAGATTTCATTGTCGTGAAGAAATTCAATTGCCTCGCCAATAATATGTTCAATCAAGAAATAATTCACACTATTTATAATGTGAATGTTAAATAAATGTTTCAATATGAAAAAATGAGCATAAAAGAATTATATACGATACAATACGTATTTTGTATTGTTCGTCTCGTGCTCGTACAAAGGCAGCCCTAAAAATATACAAAACACAAATGAATATCATATTATTCGACGGTCAAGGTCGAGCTACCGCCGCGTTCTCTGACGCGGGAATTTAGAGATATTTCCTTCGAAGCCTATTAATCTTCGGCCGGTCACTGGTGCGCCCTGGTGGCGTAAGTTTGAACTACCCCTTTGCGAGCGAACAGCGGCTGTTTATAGCTTACCGCCGCTGGACAACAGATTACTGAAGAATAATTTAATATATCTTCAAAGCGGGAACTTCAATTCTGCCGAACTGCGCAAGCGCGTGTCGTACCTGCACGCAATAGGTGTTTGTTCATTCCAGGTGTAACCTTTATGTTACCTGCAGGATCATTTCGAAACATAATATGGGCCGACGGCCGGGGTTCGAAGTCCTGACCGAGAACCGACGAGAACATGGGTGGTTAGAATAGTGAGTCAAGTAATTTTCGGGATGAAGAGAGGACGTTGAGATTTTCAGAATATAATTAAGAATTTACGCACTGATAATGCGATGACTACGACCGCAAGGTCTTGACATTTTCGCATCGGCAAAATGTGCATTTGCGGGAGCATGAAGGAAGGTAAAGAATTCTTTCTTTCCGGTATAAACTAACCTACTATTGGCTCGAAGTTAAAGGATTTTGTGATTGTTTTAATTGCCCTATTTTAAGGGAATTTTTATTACACAGAATTACTAAATGGCAATTACTTAAAGTGATATTATTGTACTCAGAAGTCCTCTTGCCTCCTGAGATTTTTCAACTATTTCATAAATGTCAATTTGTTTAGTCCGGGGGAGTTAATTTTATAGTAGTTTTTTACTCCTTTGGTAGCAAACAAACCTTTTGAACAGCACGGGTATATATTTCTTTTGCGATTGTAACTTGTATCGTGCGGATTAACCCGTTTTGATCTGGAAAAGTCTTAACAACCCTAGCTATTTTCCATTCAAAGGGCACGGGAGAGTCTTTCAAAATAACTATGTCACTTTCTGATAGTGACTTGGATACTGTTTGCCATTTTGATCTATTTTGGAGTATTGACAAATAGTCAGCAGACCAACGCTTCCACAAATAATTTAAATGGTTTTTTAAAGCCGTGTATCGTTGCATTGGATTTTGACATTTTTTGTCGTCTTGGGTGAAAGGTAAATTTTTTAAAAGACGGCCTGTTATCAGATGTTGTGGAGTTATAATTTCCACGTCATCACCATTTGTAGGCCGAGTAAACAACGTACGAGAATTTAGGCAGGCTTCGATTGTGGATAGCAAGGTACGTAATTCTAGGAAGGATATCACATTTTGCCACAAGGTGCGTCTCAAATGATATTTCATAGATCTTATAGCTGCCTCGACAAGGCTGTTTCTATGCGGGCTGTATGGAGGGGAGAAAACCCACTGAGTATTTTGGTTACTCAACATTG
>NNCF01130082.1:49877-78644 GCA_002313205.1 Laupala kohalensis | reverse complement strand
ATTAAAATTGATGTTGTCGCTATAAAGATATTTTATTTATGTTAGTTTCCCTTGGGAACCGGCCGAGGTAAGGGACATCGCTGTTTCTGTCACGAATAGTTAATAAAGTTAAGTTCCCCAATCCACTGACAGAGAGAGCGCCACTGACCAGACAGCAGACAATTGATCGTTGACATCTGCACAAATCTATGAGGAACGATAGGAAGGAGAGAAAGTGAAATAAGTATTGTATCTTTATAATGTTTATTTTTTCCATGTTGAAACAACGAATAACTATTGCATTTTTAAATTGCATGTATCTTACTTAGCAATTCAATGCCCTATTTATCTAACCAATAAAAATTATAACTAACAATGAAATAGTGTTTTTATAGCATCAAATCACATATTTTACCTCAAGAATAATCTGTATTTTTTATTGATTCTTCTTTAATCTTTCTGGTTAATTGTTAGCAGAGCGCTGTTGGCTGTGGTCCCAAAGTGTGAGTTAGAGTTTTATGTAAGTGTACTATTGTTTAATTATTTTTTGCAATAGGGAACGTAAGCATAGTTTTTAATAGTTTAGAAAACAGCTTATTTAGCAAAAAACATAGAAGAATGGTTAATTGCATGCTTATATCCGTATGGTAAGAAAAATCTTGAATTCCTTCTGTCACTTTCAATAAATAAATGAATTTAAATGTGTAAATAAATTTATTTAAAAAAAACATTACTAATTGTGTATGACCACGTGGAGAACAATAAACTATACTTTCAAAAGAAATGAATGGTTTGGAGAGGCTTCGTTTTATTGCACTGACAGAGTCCACCGAACCTGAAATAAAACATATCAAAGAAAATGGAAATGGATCGGCCATAATCTAAGGAAAGAAGTCTCAACAATAGAACGACAGACCCTAAGTTGGAACCCTCAAGGACATCAGAGGACGGGAAGATCCAGGATGACTCGGAAAAAAATTGTAAAAGAAGAGGCTGGGAAGATGGGAAAAGTCTGGAGCGAGGTGTCAACCCTGGAGCGAAACCAAGTCTGATGGAAGAGATTCGTGGAAGTCTTGTGCTTCGAACTGGAGTAAAAGGAAACAAGTCAGTAAGTCAAGTCAAATTGCCAATGTTTCGTGTTTTGCTGGTTGAAACAAAATGTACAGATCAGGAGGGTCACTGGTTTTTGTAAACAGTAATGTGAACGTCATTCAAGTCATCTGCTGACTTCAATCAGCTGATTGTACGTTGCTTAAATTGACGGATAACCGTAATCCATTCTCACTCCTCATTCTTTACAGATTGCAATCGTCTTACAATGAAACTTTTTTAATAAATTAATTCTGGTGTTACCAACTTTTGATAGCAGTGCAATTAATGTAGGTGATATTTTAAATGACAATATACGGGATCCAGATAAAATTACTTATTTATCAACATTGAACAATTATGGATTTATTTTACTCATTCGCAGTCCAANTTTGGAGAGACTTCGTTTTATTGCACTGACAGAGTCCAGGAACCGAAACTGAAATAAAACATATCAAAGAAAATGGAAATGGATCGGCCATAATCTAAGGAAAGAAGACTAAACAATAGAACGACAGACCCTAAGTTGGAACCCTCAAGGACATCAGAGGACGGGAAGATCAAGGATGACTCGGAAAATAATTGTAAAAGAAGAGGCTGGGAAGATGGGAAAAGTCTGGAGCGAGGTGTCAACCCTGGACCGAAACCAAGTCTGATGGAAGAGATTCGTGGAAACCTTGTGCTTCGAACTGGAGTAAAAGGAAATAAGTCAGTAAGTCAAGTCAAATTCCCAATTTTTCGTGTTACGCTGGTTGAAACAAAATGTACAGATCAGGAGTGTCACTGGTTTTGGTAAACAGTATTGTGCACGTCACTCAAGTCATCTGCTGACTTCAATCAGCTGATTGTACGTTGCTTAAATTGATGGTTAACCGTAATCCATTCTCACTCCTCATTCTTTACAGACTGCAATCGTCTTACATTGAAACTTTTTTTTATAATATATGTCTTGTGTTACCTACTCTTGATAGCAGTGCAATTAATGTATGTGTTATTAACATTGATATTTAAAATGACAAAATTTATATATATATGATAAAAGTGTTATGTACATGTTATTTTATCCCTATCGTACCTTTCATTTTAGTTTACAAAAATTATGTTCTACGTCTGCTTGGTATATTTACTCTGCTAAATATTATTCAAGCTACTTGAAACAGTATAATGTGTGAGTGTAGCTGACAGAAATTTTTTTATTGCGTCTATACGAAACTTGCTAGAAAAATAACGCTAAGGTGGATGTAGTGCATACTAATTGTACTTTACGTACAGAAAATGTAAGTAAAATCGTTGGAGCAGTTTTTGAGAAACTTTTAAATGAGTACTTTGACCTTTATGTAAAGTACCCTTTGCTTCAATGTAAGTAAAAAATTAGAGCACGTTCATCGACAAGTAAATTCTACCGTAAATACGAAATGCAGATTAAATTAATTATCCGTTTACTCAGAAACGCCGCGCGGAAAGGAACTGACGTTATGCCAACAATTAATTTTTCTGAATCAGGGAGAGCCAAGACGGATATTTACGTCAAAATCTCGCATTCGAACTTTTTACTATTACCATACTTTCTTTATACTACTTATATGAGAAAGAAAAAGGATCGATTCAGATAAAGCTAAAAGATGGTGATTTTTCAAAATCACAAAGTAATTGCTAACTATTTAAAATATTACGTTGATTATACTAAATCTTTTGTAAATATTATTATTTTGGTTTACATTGTTCTTGTACAAAAGAGGTGTACTTGTGCTTTTTTTGCCAGTTACGAAGGAAGGTTTAGAAAATACAACAAAAAATTTGCAAAATAAAAATTATACCGAATTTGATCACTTTAATGTATTATTCGTTAAACAAATGATTTATGTTAATCCGAACCACTTTCCAAATTAATGGACTTAACCTATAGTTTAGGGAGTATTCAGAAAGTTGTTAGAAATATGATGTCACGTAGCGCCTTCGATCAATATGGTCCTGCTGCTGTCGATCGTCTCGTCAATCGCGCTGGCTGCGCGAGTCTGTGACAGGCGAGCCACGGAGCAACTGCGTCCTCACTCGACACAAAGCGGCATATCACTTGCTCTCATCACTCGCTCCGGAGCAGTCGTTCACTTGCACTAATTACGTCGCCATAGAGGGCAGTCACACTGCGCCACTCGCCTCACCTTCGTCACGTCGCGGCGTCGCAGCCGCGCCATGCCGGCTCTCGCTGCTTGGAGGCACTTACTCCATAGCAGCCACTTGCCTCACCAAGCAGGCACTCACTCGCAGTCATTCGCTGCAGGGCTACCTCGCCCCCACGCGTCTCTTCTATTCGCCAGGCCTCACCGATCGACATGAACCGCGACATCGAACTACGCCGTACGAACTGGGTCCAGGACCCAGGATCATCTCACATCATTCCAGAGTCTCTCACATTATGGAACTTTAGCTTTGTATTATTATTATTATTATTATTCTTTCAACCATCACTTTATGTTATTAAATTGTTTGTTGGCAAATTCAAGGTCTGATATATCTTCCTAATTTTTCCATAATATGTCCCAACATTCTGGTCCTTCGAACCTTCCCGGCATGTGTAGCCATTTTTTTTACTAAAATTATCATTACATTTTGGTCCCTCGAGCCAGATCTATTTTTTTCGTGCACAGCCATTTTTCTACGGAAAAATGTTAGTACAGGAAGATTTCTAAAATTACTGAAAATTGGCGATTTTTGTTCCAATCATGAAAAGGGGGACCCTGAATCAATAGAACAGTATCTTCTTCCCGGTAATCTCTTCAAGTCTTTTCTAATGTTAAGTTTAGAATTTTAAATTTCTGTGAAGGAATTTTCATTTCGCTTTCAGTAGGGGTAAAGGTGCAGAATATGAAATTTCACACCTTATGCAGCAAGTTTATGAAGGTCCAAAAAACAATACATTTTCTTGTACAATCAGTGATTTGCAAACCCCTTAGATATGGTGAGGCATATCAAAATATTATTTTCTCATTTCAACTTGAAACAGTCGGAATTAGAGGTCAAGTCTTTAAGTTCTTGAAAACATTTTTGGAAAGTCGCATACAACGAGTGAAGACACAAAACATATAAAGCACGGAGAAAATTATGAGATGTGTGATTCTGCAAGGATCAGTTCTTTCACCGGTTTTTTTCTCTATGTTTAACTTAAATTATTTTCAGTTATGAAATTCTTTTACAAAATTGGTGGTAGTGGAGGACCTAACAGTTATTCTACAACATGAGGAGTGCAACTCAACAGATATTTATTAAACCGCTGGTAAGTAAATAAATTTTCCCAAATTGATATCTTTTTAGAACTCAAATTTTTAAACCTTTTTAAAAAATAATTAAAGAAAAGTTTCAAATATTTTTTTATAAATATAAAAAAATGGCTACGTAAAATCAATATTAACCGCCTAACTTCCATATTTACCTACAATCTATTATTTTTTAATACAAATGGTAGTTTGTTGCATATTGATTGGTATACGATAAATGAATAGAAAATACTATGGTTAAGTATCACCAAGTATCACCAGTATAAGAGTTTTCGTCACTTTTTGGAGAACATGTTCCAACAGTTTGCTAAGTTACTCGTAAGATTGTTTTTAAAGAGAACCATAATAACGTATTTGTAGTTTGACGCTATGAGTTCATTTTGTGCTCCTACCTCCTATTTCTCCATGTAGATAAGCTTCAACAGCATGCTACATTTCCGTTTCACACATTCTACAATAAAAGCAAACATTAAATTGGAATTACGTACTGAAGAGAGGCCAGATAAAATCAAGTGAGAGTTGACTTACTATGTAAATGTCATTACCAATGAGCTCCATTTTGCAACCTAATATGGATTGCTGATGTGTAATTTTTGTTTTCATTTCACAAAAAGATACATAGTTAAAAAAAATAGTCTTAAGATTATTTCTGCCTGGATTGCCATGTACAGTTCGATACATAATAGACCCTTGACGTCAAGCGCGTGTCCGCAGATCGTACCTTTCCTGCGTGCAGGTTTTCGACTAAAAACGTTTATTGTCTTTGCCTCACCGCACTTCTCATTAGACTCTAACGCCGACAACTGCTCTGCAAATCGTCTTTTCCAAAGCAACAGGCATGTCTTCGCAATTTATCTGCCCACAAGACGATGTTATTTATGAAATTATTATTTCTTTTATAACCTATTGACGGGGTTCAGGCAATGTTGCCGGCTCTTCCACCTAACCGTTGGACATGGGTAAGGGAATTGTGAAGCAGAGATGTTGGTTTGCCGAGGAACTTAAAGTACCAAATCGAAATTTCTGTGGAGTAGTTGAGGGAAACTATAGCTGAATACCTCACATGGACCAGCCGAGCAGAGTTCGAACCCACATTCAACCGCTCAGCGGGTTCATAGAAGCGAGGACGCTACCACTAGACCAAAGCCATAGGTTATGGTCAAGCATCCAACCGCTTGCCAAAGCCACGCTTTCGACCATAATCCATTCGCTAGAACGTGCAGCAGGCCCTTCCACATCAACTTCAACTTCTACCTAATCATCACCTCAACATCACTCGGGGCACCCACCCCTGTAATCTCGACTGTACAAGGAGACAATTGAAGAAACACATCATCATTTCATAGTTGAATCTCATACAGATTTCATCAAACACAGCCCCTCAGTTTTGAATCATTCAATTCTTCCTTTTTCAATGGTTTTTTGTGCTTGTTGAATTTTCTTGCTTGTAAAATTTTTTGTTGATACTTTGTCTCTCAACTTCTGTATCATCCATTTTCATTTCTTGGTCCTTCGAAAACTGTTATCGCAACACGCAAAATAAGGACTTTTTCCTTCACTTCTGTACACAAACTTTATCTATAAATGAATTACTTTTGTAATGTTTCGCATTACGTTTACAAATAATGAAAAGAATCCTTAATCCGTAATTCAGTATATTAGATATATAATGTAGCTTAATAAGAGAAAGAAATGAAATAATTCCTACTTTCAGGCGAATTCTACACTTAATGCTAATTAATCCAAGTTATCACTAAAGTAATTCATTAACTACCTAAACGTTCTAATTATTCACATCATATATTGACACTACGACAGCTTGTACCTCTTTTTAAGGAGAGAGAAAGTATTGGAAACGTAATTGGTACACACACATCAAAGTCCGCACACTTCAATGTGGTATGTCTGACGTCTTCGTGAGTGAGAAATGTCCGCTGATGACTAAATTGATCTGATAAATACTTACTTTCGATAATAAAAGAAGAGAGCAAAATTAAATTTATTAGAGCATAAAAAACAACGAATATCCCTTTCTTGTAACATCGTTCGTACACTGATGTGTATCTTACGTGCTATATAACTGCAGGTGTTCGTTCGAAACAATAAATCCCGAAACCATGGGGAGAGAAGAGAATGCGAAGAAGTTTCTGTGGTCAATTAGTCCAATGTATTGGACTTGCCGTATATTCGGACATGCCCCTGCTCAATTGACTCCTGGATCATCAAGACTTCGTAATTCAGTGATACAGTACCTCATAGATATCAGCTTCACGTTGGCCATGTGTATGATTTATCTGAGCGTGTTTTCTCGTTTACCCACAATTTCAAAGAAGTGGAGTGCAAAAAGTGAAGGTGACATTTCAATGGTCACAATCACTACTTTGATAAGTTATATGTTTATTGCCTTTAATATTGGAGCCTTCTTATCCTTTGTGGGAAATTTCAGATCGAAATTCATGGCAATAGTTTCTGTATTATCGGAGATTGATTGCAATATGTTGATAGATGTTCAGACCACTTATAAAAAATCCTTTCAACTTAATGCCTGTTTTGTGTTAGTTTTAGGACTCTTTTTTGGTTTTAAGAATTATGTTCATTCTGTGAATCACTTTCGAGACGAAAATGTTTATTATGGCATCGTGGGAAACACCGCACTAATGGGACTTTTTGCTTTGAACTATCAATACGTTGTCATAGTTCTTATTTTAGGGCATCGTTACAATGTACTTAGCAAGAAGTTGGAACTTGCTTTACAAAATGTAAAGAAACCCTCCATTAGTTCGTCAAAACACGAAAATAATCTCACCATGAACTGTACATGTTCTTCGAAGGAATGTGACACACTTTCTAAAGAAATGTATTCTCTAAGAAAAATCCATTATTTTCTTACAGAGACAACGCCGTTTGTTAATACATTGTACAGAATAGTGATGACAAATGAGTTGCTAAGTGTACTTATACGGATAGTGTTGGCCTATTCTATCCTTGTCTTTGCGTTTCAAGTAGGTGAATGCGATAAAACGTTTAAGGTAGATGGTGCATTTATTAGTGTCATCTTTCTGTCTCTTGCGAGTTTTGTGGCTGAACCTGTGTTGATCGGAGGGGTTTGTCACATGATGCATTCGTCTGCTGCGTATGTAGGTGTGGTGGCACATCAGGTGTTCTTGGCCTTGCCACCAGATTGTGGGGCTGCAAGGGAAGCAAAGTTGCTGAGCACCCACGCGATGTGGTGTCCTGTTCGTCTGTCAGCTGGTTTCTTCACCGTCGATTTGTCGATGACGGTCGCCGTGTTGGGAGCCGCAGCTACGTGGGTTCCCATCATATTCAGTCTTCTTTAGATCCTGCCGCTCAATGAACCCACTAAGAGGAGCCTGGTCCCGCCACTTATATGGATGCTCCTTTATCTTTATTCTGGTGGATAATGAGGTAGAGGACCATGGGGTCAATTTCTGTAACAAGTTAATAAAAAAAAGTTTAGGATAAACGGCAATACTATGTATTCTACGAAAAATTGTCAATAAAACTATAGAATGTTATATAGATTTTGTTGTTGTATTTTTTAATATTTGATTAATTCCAGTGATTAATGATAGAAATCAGCGTTGTTTTGGCATTACGAATACGTAGAACCAGCGACAGAGCGGTTAAAGAGTGCCTCCTCACTCCACTAAATTTAAAAGCAACTTTTGAGAAGTGCGGGCGTGAAGACTAACGCGCACTTCGCGCACAAAAGAATCACCCGCAATCGAAAGTTTGGAAGGGCGCTTTAACCCAAGCTGCGACACGCCAGGACCTGACGAAAACAGATTTTATGATGGTAAAGAAATCGCAGGCAGGTGGGGGTGTGAGTAAAGGCCCTAGACGGTCGTACGACTAGGGTGTTTTAATGGGACATGCGGGCACATAATAAACAAGGGACGTCGTTGGAGTGGAAGCACTTTCAAAAGAGCGGTTGAGAAGCGTTCGAATATCCATCCAGAGATTTGCACAACGAGCAACAAAATGCACTTAAAATTTCCAATCGGAACTTAGGCATAGGAGGTGAATGTCTATCTCATTAGGAACAGCAGTCACGTGGAGATTCAAAATTTGTGAAGTTTAAGAAGCGGGAAGACGGGCATAGAGGGAGGAAAGCTCATTTAAACGCTTGCGGTAGCGTAATTCACTCTCATGCCATTTTTTGACACGCTCATTTGAATTTAGCTCAGATTTCAGATATTGTTTTCGACTCTTAGATATTCGTCAGCAGAGAGATATTCTCAGATATCAGATATTCAATGTTTTGTGAGAAGCAGAGTCTCTCATATGATTTTGACTTTGACTCAGATTGTCTACTCGGTAATTGCATTACTCAGATGAGATTTTCGCTGCGATGTTATTATTCGAGTCAGCTGACGTTCGTGTGGTCCTGGCTGATGTTCTCAATTTTGAGGTTTTTCAGCGCATACGATTTTTCGAGCTAAGTCTTTATTTTTTTTGTTTCGGCGATAATTTTTCGGCTGCAGATTCTAAATCTGACAGACTTTCACGTTATTCGTACGGAGAATCGCTCCAATTGGTGGATTTATCCGAGACGACGTCTTCAACAATCGAAGTCGGGCAATGATGATTCGTGTTCGCACTTTTCCCGATGGCGTCCAGACCGCTTAGCTTGGGAACAAATTCACCACCGTTCGAGCCTTCAAGTCATGACGTCATCAACCAGGAATCGCCCCAACCAGGGAACCAGGTCGGTTTCCCGAGATGTCAATGCACCTTGCGCTCACCGCTCAACTTAATTTTTTCATCTGAGTGAGGTATTTGGTAACTGTTGGTTGCATCCAACACCTATTGTCATGCGCTACTGCGAGAAGACTAGTGCGGTTTTGGTTTTCAACACGGCCCCAAATTTTGAACTATTGAACTTAATGACTAATGAAGAGGCGCCATTCGTCAAAGAAGAATACAGTCTAATTCTGTTTTCCATTTTAATCGTAAATGTAGCTGTGCTTTCAAGAAGACAAATTTGCTCGTAGCTTCAATGTTATTGTCATTTGTTTACGGAAAAAATGATTTCAATTTGGTTTACAAATTTAATTTGTTTAAATGCATGTTGTTGTTGAGAAGCCGAACCCGGCTGTAAAGTCAGTGGATTTTGTATTTTATATATTTGCAGGAAATTACGTGTGTTTTTGGGGGTAGCATGAGGGTTTTCATACTGTATGTGTCATTAGTACTAATTAAAATTAATGAGTTAATTTGTCAATTTAGCGTTTTCCTGTCTATGGAACACCAGTATTGTCTCTTCCCTTGGTTAAAAATAACAACAACCCAATTACGAATGAACCCCTGAGAAAGACCTAGTCGAGGCAAAGAAATTTTTTATTAATCAATTAATTAATTTTGGATTGTACTCAGAAACTTCAATTTAACCCAGTTTTCGTTCCGCTACAATATATTATTCACATTTTCTATTTCTTTGCATTTATTTTGAATATAAATAATAGTGAAATTTATAGCTTTGTAATCAGAGATTTTTTTATAATGGTAATACAGACTCAAGTGAACGCGTTGTCACAGAGGATTGGCGAGAAACTTATTAACCTTTTTGTGCTACTCGATAACAGATCCCGTTATTGCGATTTCGACCTCTAAACTCACGGAGGAACATAACTTTGCTTCCGTGCTCCATCTCTTGACACCACTACTTTACTCTTGTAATATATATTGGGAAGAACTGTATCTTGATACAGAATGTGTAAAAAAAGTTGCCTAGGAAATAATTGTAACAATCCCAATTCAGAATTATCGCATGTTAAGATGAATGAATGTATGGATGTTTTCAGCAATACGAAGTAACAACACACACTACCTTGAAAAACCTGTAACAAATTCATGAAGTATTTTGTAAGGAGAAGACATGCAGTAAATGCAGTATAATTGTATGGCCATCTGGATCGCCTAATCTCCAACTCTATGATTTATACCTGTTGGGTTATTTGATGTATTCAAATAATTCTACACAGTTATGGGGCAAATTACTTCACCAAATGCGCAATTTGATCTTGTGTAATCAAAAACTCCTCCCACACGAAGTAAATTACAGCTGTATTAGAAACGGTATTGCTGCCAACCTTTAAGAAGTACTGCTATTCGTGTCTTGCAGTTTGATAAATCGACCTCACGCTGCATCGACGTCCGCAGAGGGCATTTCCAGCATTTTCTGTAATGGACAGTTCTTCTGTTTATTAACAAGTGTCAATTCCGTTTCAGTCTTTAAAAACTTTTCCGGGTCAGTTTTATTTTCCCCATCCTCGATCACTATTTCCAAGTTTAACCTGAGAGAATTTTTCTTTAGCATCAACACAGACATGTATGTTGGAACAGTGAAGTGAGAAATACGTATATTGTCTGGACCTATTCGGAACAGAACCTAAAGCCCCAAAGCAAAAAAGAACTGAAACCCTGTGTTCCCCTGTGAGATGCGATTGCATTGATCTTGATATATTCCACTGGTTTTTATTTCAAGAAGTTTTTTTTTGAAGATTTGTTCTATAATTTTGAGATAAATACTCTACGTGAGTTCTGGCTAACTCAGTGAAGTCAATTTTTCAAACGTATTAAATTGAATATAACTTTACTTAAGTTACATTTATCATCATATAATGTTAATAGCAATTGACTAAATCTGTTTCGAAAGTCATTAATCAGAAGTGAATTTATAAATTTATTGTAACAAAGGCGACAAAATAGGATAGTGACAATATTTGATAATTTTCTATGCGGAAAAAACATTCTGATGAAGTTCACAGAGACAGTCAAATAGAGAAAACGATGCCGCTGAGGTTTGTGTTTTAATATTTGGTTCCTCCGATAACTCATTAGCAAAAACCTTGATAATAATTTAAATACAGAGGAAATGAGAGCCTATTTCTTAATTTACTTTTCCGGCTTCATTTACAAATTGCACCCCACTTGTTTTCTGAAAGTTCATAATTTTCACAAATTGAATATAAAATATTTGTTTGGCATCAAATTCTGCGTAAAGATTGCTAAACAGTAATTCTGTTTGTTAAATCATTGAGTCTCCTTATTACGATAAACGTATGAGGTAATTGACGTAAATTCTGACAGCAAAATAATTTAGGAGAACGGTTTTTCTTTCTGGATATATGTAGATAATAGAACAATATCTAATGTTTGCGATATAACTATTCATATTAAACCGTTCGATATATTATCATGCTTTATAATTTTAATGCAAATCTTTCTTATATATTTTTATTATTCTAAATTTAAAATTGAATTGAGTTGTAGGTTGTAAACTGGTGTTTGTTATGAAAAAGAAATAAAGTTGAATAGGGTTCAAACCCAGATTTTCACTTTGAATTATGTAATATCATTAGTAAAGTTTGATTACTTATATCACTTTTACACAAAATGGAAATTAAAAAATTTGAAGACACTCAATTATCGTTTTTTAGCACTATATATGAAATATTTATACAAGTTCTCGTTGTCCTACCTAAGCGTAAGCTTAGTGTATTAGATCTCGTCAGTTAGCTACTTATCGTTAGTTGGCTAAGGTAATTAGATATCTTTCAGATTTGTATTAATACAGTTCTCCATAGCAAGAATAGTTTTAATTTAAAAACAAATAAAATTGTATTTCAAAACATTGGTGTAATATTTGAGAATAAAATGAAAAACGAAATTATTGGTTACGGCTTATTTATTTTGTTACGTTACCATAATCTAAAATATTTAATATTATTAAATTTACCAATTAGTCACTGATGTCATAATGATGATAATGAAGTGGCTTTTTTATTGTATTTTGAACCCGCTTTAAAAATGAGAAAGTTTGTAATGTAAATTGATACAAACAATAGAAAGCAGTATGTCTAACGTCTCATGGGAGAAAATTTCCGCTGACCCATAACTACGTAATTGCCATTGTAAAATTAAAGACGGTGAAATTAATCTCATTATACAGTATATAAAATCAATGAAAATATCTTTTTTGTAACATTGTTTGTAGTTTGAATTCGCCCCCATGGGTATGGTAATTGAAATACTGCGATGTATCCGACACATCGAGAAACCATGGGGAGAGCAGAGAATGTTTAACAGTTTCTGAGGTCACTTAATCCAATGTATTAGATTAGTCGCTTGTTGGGGAATACCACAGTACACTGGATTCAAGGATCATCAAGAATTCGTAATTAAGTGATAAAGTACCCCGTAGATACCAGTTTCACACTGGCCTAATGTATGTTTTATCTGAGCATTTTTTATCGTTTCCCTACTATTTCGAAAAACCGCAAACCAATATATTTGTTGGAATTTCATTGGACACATACATGTCTTGTATGATTATTGTGTTCAATATTGCGGTGTTTATCTCTCTTGTGAGAATATTTAGATCGAAATTAATTTCACACGTTGGTATGTCCGAGATCGATTGTGCAATTTTGATCGATGATAGGGTAAGTTATAAAAAATCTTTTGCCCCAATGCCTAATTTACCGTTTATTTCGAAACTGTTTTTGGGAATATTGCTTATGTAAATTCTGCAAATCATTTTCAATTCGTAAGTTTTTATGATAGGTTAATGGGAAACACAGCACAGAATGAACTTATAGCTTCAAACTACCGAACCGTTGTCATAGTTCTTATTTTAAGACATTGTTACGAGGCACATGGCAAACTGTTGGAACGTGTTCTCTAAAAAGAGACGAAAGTCTTCTATACTTTGGACTGGCACTAAAATTATATCACTATGAACTGTATATATTCGGCGAAGGAATGTGGAACACGTTTGGGGGAAATTTATTCCTTAAGGAAAATCTATGAACTGCAGACGGACCAATGATCTAGTAGATTCAAAAATCTATGCAACTTTCTTCTCTGCTGTATTTCTATGGTTTCTTCACCAAAGGTTTTTAACCGTAAATTTATCGATGACGGTCGCTTTTTTGGGAACCGTAGCAACGTGTTTCCTATAATATTTAGTCTACTTTGAGTCCCACCACACATTCAACCCACGAAGCAAAGCTTGTCCCGTTCGGTCCGTGGCAATTCATGTACAGGATTTTGACGTTATTTTAAATGAAATGGAGTCTAGGCCCCAAACTAAGAAGGATGTTTGTGGTCTAGGAAATTTAACTTTGCATACTTTCAAGGAAAATATTACTAATGGGGATGTAATGCATACTAATGGTACTTTGCGTACAGAAAATTTAAACATAATATTTGGAGTCGTTTCTGAAAAACATTCATAAGAGATTTTTGAATCTTAAGTGGAGTATCCTGTGTTTTACAGTAAACAGAAAACTGGGGCACGTGCAATCAACACAAGTAAATTATATCGTTATTACGAAATGCGTTTTAAATTGATTTATCCATTTACTCAGAATCGCTGTGGACAGACGGACAGACGGATGGACGTTATGCCAGAAACTACTTTTTCAGAATAAGGGACCGCCAAAGCTGATATTTTCGTCGAAATATCGCTTTCGAATTTTTTCACGTTTTCAAAACCTTGTATATACTATGTATATGAGCAAGCAAAACCGACGTATTGTAATGGAGAGGAAAATATTGCTCATTGACAAAAAGGAGTGAGGAAGTCCTGTAACGGGATAGGGAGATAATATTGATAAAAAAAGAACATTTCTATAATAAAATTTATAAAAAAGATAATTTTCTAAAGAGATAATATCTATAAAAAAAGAGATAGTGTGTTAATCTTGTTTACCGTGACAAGATTTTGCTCACATAAAAATTGTTATGAATATTAATAAGAAACGAAGTTTGAGTATTTTTGTATTTTAAAAATTTGTTATAAAAGTGCAATGACAATTGTATGACAGAAGATATTCAAAAGTGGATAAACATTATCCTAAATATAATGGAATATAAAAATACTTCTTGTCAGAGGTATACATACATGCAAGTATAAGGACCGGTAAACTACGGTCAAGAATTATTCTTTAAAAATTCATTCATTTTGTGACAATGACGCAATTGAAAGACATTTAATAAATATTAAATTATACTAATACTTCAACGGGATGACGTCTGATAACGTCTTCAGGAATGACAAATTTCAAACGATGATTAATTTGATTAAATAACTACATAATTTCCATTATAAAATTGTATAGGGTAAAATTAAACTTATTATAAAGCATGTAAAATCAATGAATATTCCAGTTTGTCACATCGTTAGTGCTCTGTGTTCACTCCAACGTGCATAGTAATTGAAACACTCTGCTGAGGACGATACATCGAGAAAGAATGGGGGCAGAAGAAAATGCGAAAACGTTTCTGTGGTCAATTAGTCCAATGTATTGGACTTGCCGCTTGTTGGGACATGCCCCTGCTCACTTGACACCAGTGTAGAGAGAAATGTGTCCTTCCTACAATACACATCTTCTGCACTCAACTTCTTCCCCCGTTAAATGCTCATGCCCCATCAACCCGCTCGCACGCACTTAGTTGTTGATGATTCAGGAACACAGTTTCCTTAACTTCCTACGCATCACAATTGCACGTCGCTATTCAACAAATATCAGAAGCTCTCGCCATGTTTGTTATTGTTTATTTCATTGCACTCCCACGGCATGGCCCCTCTGTAAGAGTTCCTAAGCACAACGTTCCAAGGCCAACACATCCCAAGGCCTGGACAAGGAATAGAAAACGAACGTATCGTTCGACGTAAATAAATTCTATGCATAATTCCTGAGGAGTAAAGTGTCCGTGAGCACCAGTAAATAAATAACCACCCTATGACGGCACCCTCACAAGCTACTCCCTTCGGAGCAAATTAAGTCTAATATGACTTAGATCTTCATCTATCTTCACTTTGATGAACCACCCTTGGCGACGAATAACAACCATTACCATTACCGCTATACGACTTCTAGCCATCACAGCTATTCGAAGTCTAGCCATTACTGCTGTATAAATTCCAGCAGCTCAGCTCACGCTAGTCAGACGTGCCCGGTGTGCTCATATATGCCGAAATCTCTAATCTCGACGAACTTCGCCTACTCTCAGTTCCGAGATTCTTAAAGCACCAAGCTTTACTAAATACGTGCGTCCACGACTTGGAACACGCCTATTAAAATACTGCGACAAGCTAAAACTCATCAAGACTTCGCCGACGCGAAGAACTTCTGCGCCAGCTACGAGAATGTTCACTCCCGGAACGGCGCCACGATTGAACATGAAAACCGCAAGACACTACTGCTAGATTCNCTGCAGGCCCAGACGACGTTCAGGTTTCCGTATGGTCATACGGTGTCTTCATTCCAAACGTTTTCCATTTGCCCCACCAAGGCAGGTCTCTGTACTTAATAAATTGCTACAAGGCAAAAGTTGAAAACCTGTACATTTTATTTATCTTGTGGAAGCGGAGATTTGGTTGTGAACTCGACCACATCTCCACACTACCACAACATAAATAAAAACTGTTGACCCCTTGTTACGTGATCTTTTTACGCAACCTTCTGATCAAGAGAACGTAATTCTCTGATTCATCATAATCAGCTATATAAAATATAATTTGTTGATTCACATCAACTGGTGATCCCGATACAACAACATTTTGGCCACGTAACGTAGTCTTACTAATCACTGATTAACTTACTACTTCGCCATTATGTATTCAACCTCGTGTATACCCCTCCCTAAATTTTGGGAGAAAATTCCGAGGAAGTGGTTTGTGTTCGCTGAGGCATTATTCAATAGAAGCGGAATANAGGCGGAATTAATTCTCAACGCACGAGGCACGCGACCGTTATTTCATGCTTGCAACAACATGTAATCGACACTATCACCCCAGAACTTTTGATGCCAAACGACGTCAACTCATATGACCGGCTCAAAGGATTCTTGATAAGTCAACATACGGGGAACTTGCAGACCGCAACTAACGGAACTTTATCTGCTGCGACTATTGGCAACAGCACGCCATCGGAAATGGACCTCACTGACGAAATTCACTCGATTCTCCCCACTTCAAATACAGTGGACGCTACTCATGTTGTTGTTACTCCAAAGAAGGCGACAGAAACCACCAATTTTACGAGCACATCTGACAAAGCAACTGTCACTGACACTGTCACTGACACAAACATGCCAACTTCCGAGGACCCAGTGCTCCAGCACATTCTTCGGACTCTGAATATCCTCACTAAGGAAGTCGCACAAATAAAAGCAACGCTTTCCCGACGAGACGCACGACCCGAAGCACAATCCGACGCTTGTTATTTTCACGCCACTTTCGGAATTCGTGCGAAGAAATGTGTAGCACCATGTAGTTTTGAACCCAAACACGCTACAGCTGCCAGCATCGGCATTCAATCTGCTCGTCTACGGAAGCCTACACCAAAACAATTGTGTTATTATCACTTAAAATTCGGTACGGCAGCTAGACGCTGCACTTGCAGGTCAAAAAATCCGTTCAAGAAGACAGTAAATAAACAAGTAGCCAAGGCCCCCTGTAGTATTTCAAATGTAAACAACGTACTACGGTCTTCTACACCACTGAAATCGATTCTTAAAGAATCGACGATTGCACTGTCTTGCGGATCAGTAAAATCAATTGTACCAAAACCGAAACTTTTGAAGGCACCCAAGGAGGGACACTCAGTCCCACCGAACTGCAAGACTCCGTTTCAACGTCATTCGACCGCACCTTTACCTTCGAAAAGGCGACAAGCTGTCACAACTGCGAAACCACACAGGGAAGATATAGATCGATTCAAGGTTACACGACCCGCGACGCTCTCTTCCATTAATGACAAGTCTCAACAAGAGGATTTCTATAAGGAACTCGCCGCACTCCTTCACAAGCATAACTTCCACACAGATGGAAGACTCGCATTCTTTTGCGCATACGGCGCATAAACGCCAATTCAATGCCACAACGCGCAAACCGGATGTAAAATTCTCCCAACAAAAGGAGAAAATACCCACAGCATCCACGATTGACTATACTATATTAATGATTTTTTTCTCCTCTTTCACCAGATGACTGACCTTCAAAAACTGCCAGTTCAACAATTCACCACAGGTCACTCTGGTTTATTGTATCATAAAAATGTATATGTAACGCGCGCTTAAATCCACCACCACCATTTCAATATAAATGTGGAAGTATTTTTATGACAGTGGCAATTACTGTATGTACCGACACTGAGATCCTACTGTGAAACCAGACGCTGTCTGATGAGCAGAGAATTTCGAGTCTCTACTCACATTAATTCAACCAATGCTATCAAAATAAAACCAAGTAAACCTCTGTAAAACTTTCATAATTATGAGTGAATCAACAGAATACTCAACCATTGTAGAGAAATTGTACACGCAATTATCTATGGAAGAGCATTTGAGTTGGAACAACCATACTTATCGGAGTGGAAGCAAGTTAATTTCCAACTTCTCCAATTTCCTCATATGGCGACAACTCGCAAACTCGCAAACTAACACTTCAATTTTCTTCTCCCACAAACTGTAGGAGATGAACAGATGACAAGATGCACATCCAGCGGCGAGCCATCCTCGTCCAGCATCCGGGTCCGGCGCACACCGTCAGCCCAGCATCCTTGCATCTCAGCCTCAGCATCCAACGCTCCTGCCTTCCTCTTCCAAACCCGGCAAAACCAGAGCTTTCACCTCCCGACATTTCCACGAAGAAAATATAACTCCACTTCGGATCAACTCCAATAAAACCGGAAACGGGCAGCATCTCGGGCAGTTTTTTCCCAAAGATGTCCAAATTGGATATTGTCCTCACAGATATCCAAACGCCACGGATAATCGGAGGCAGGGTTATTTTTCCCCGAGATGTTTCCACAGAGGAAGACTACCTCGAGCAAGTTCCTTTTTAGTTTTATCCCGAAAATTAAAGGGTTTAATTTTTTTGGAACGAGGGGAATGATGTAGAAAGAAATGTGTCCTTCCTACAATACACATCTTCTGCACTCAACTTCTTCCCCCGTTAAATGCTCATGCCCCATCAACCCGCTCGCACGCACTTAGTTGTTGATGATTCAGGAACACAGTTTCCTTAACTTCCTACGCATCACAATTGCACGTCGCTATTCAACAAATATCAGAAGCTCTCGCCATGTTTGTTATTGTTTATTTCATTGCACTCCCACGGCATGGCCCCTCTGTAAGAGTTCCTAAGCACAACGTTCCAAGGCCAACACATCCCAAGGCCTGGACAAGGAATAGAAAACGAACGTATCGTTCGACGTAAATAAATTCTATGCATAATTCCTGAGGAGTAAAGTGTCCGTGAGCACCAGTAAATAAATAACCACCCTATGACGGCACCCTCACAAGCTACTCCCTTCGGAGCAAATTAAGTCTAATATGACTTAGATCTTCATCTATCTTCACTTTGATGAACCACCCTTGGCGACGAATAACAACCATTACCATTACCGCTATACGACTTCTAGCCATCACAGCTATTCGAAGTCTAGCCATTACTGCTGTATAAATTCCAGCAGCTCAGCTCACGCTAGTCAGACGTGCCCGGTGTGCTCATATATGCCGAAATCTCTAATCTCGACGAACTTCGCCTACTCTCAGTTCCGAGATTCTTAAAGCACCAAGCTTTACTAAATACGTGCGTCCACGACTTGGAACACGCCTATTAAAATACTGCGACAAGCTAAAACTCATCAAGACTTCGCCGACGCGAAGAACTTCTGCGCCAGCTACGAGAATGTTCACTCCCGGAACGGCGCCACGATTGAACATGAAAACCGCAAGACACTACTGCTAGATTCCTCACGAGAAGCGCTCCTCTTCATACGAACGCGAGCCCAGCGGATCGTCTTCTCCGACGCCACGAGTCTCTGAGGGTCGAACTACACGCATCGCCGCCACGGACGTTCAAACTGCAGGCCCAGACGACGTTCAGGTTTCCGTATGGTCATACGGTGTCTTCATTCCAAACGTTTTCCATTTGCCCCACCAAGGCAGGTCTCTGTACTTAATAAATTGCTACAAGGCAAAAGTTGAAAACCTGTACATTTTATTTATCTTGTGGAAGCGGAGATTTGGTTGTGAACTCGACCACATCTCCACTCTACCACAACACCAGGATCAACAAGATTTAAAAGTTGTGAGACAAAGTATTTAATAGATAAAAGTTTTACGATAATCATATGTTTGCTTTACCTAAGCGTGTTTTTCCGATTTATTTTAAACAAATGGTACGCCAAAATGCTTACTGATTTTTCCGTGGACACAATCATTAATATGGTGTCCAGTACAAACATTGTGTTTAATATAACGGTATTTATCTCTTTTGTAAGCAATTTCAGACCGAAATTCATGGCAATAGTANGACAAAGTATCTAATAGATAAAAGTTTTACGATAATCATATGCTTACTTTACCTAAGCGTGTTTTTTCGATTTATTTTCAACAAATGGAATGCCAACATGCTAACAGAATTTTCGGTGTTCACAATCACTAATATGGTGTCTAGTACAATCATTGTGTATAATATAACGGTATTTATCTCTTTTGTAAGCAATTTCAGACCGAAATTCATGGCAATAGTTTCTATATTGTCGGAGATCGATTGTGATATTTTAATTGATGTTCGGGAAACTTATAGAAAAACTTTTCAAATTAATGCTTCGTTTGTCGTATTATTTGGACTATTTTTTGTCTCGTCGATTTATTTATATTCTCTGCAGTTTGTTCATTTTGTTAATCTTTATGACGGATTAATCGGAATCACCGCACTAATGGGAACTTTAGCTTTGAACTATCAATACGTTCTCATCGTTCTTATTTTAAGGCATCGTTACAAAGTACTTAGCAAGAAGTTAAAACGTATTTTACAAACGGTAACGAAATCCTTTAATAGATTGGCCAAGCACGAAAATCATCTCACCATGAACTCTACATGTTGTTTCAAGAAATGTGGCAAACTTTCGAGGAAAATATATTCTCTGAGGAAAATGCATGATTATCTTACGGAGACTACCCCGGTTGTGAATACATTGTACAGCGTAGTGATAATTAATGAGTTGCTAAGTACACTTATACGGATAGTGATGTCGTATTTTATGTTCATTGTTGTGCTTCAAACGGGTCTATGCACTGATCAATTCGAAATCGATGCTGCAATTTTCGTTACCTGCTTTCTGTCGTTTACGAGTTTACTGGCAGAACCTGTTTTCATCGGAGTGGTGTGTCACATGATGCATTCGTCTGCTGCGTATGTAGGTGTAGTGGCGCACCAGGTGTTCTTGGCCCTGCCACCAGATTGCGTAGCTTCAATGGAGGCAAAGTTGCTGAGCACCCATGCGATGTGGTGTCCTGTTCGTCTGTCAGCTGGTTTCTTCACCGTCGATTTGTCGATGACGGTCGCCGTGTTGGGAACCTCAGCAACATGGCTTCCTATCGTATTCAATCTTTTTTGAAACCCGCCGCACATTCAATCCACAAAGAAGTGCTTGCTTTCTTCCAACGCAAGTTCATGGTTGCCTCTTTATTTTCTTTCTGATGGTCACTGAAGTAGAGCACCATATTTAATATTTTTTAAACTATTCATGACTTATAAGGGTAATATTAATAGCAATACAAAGTATTAACAGAAGAATAGTCAATAAAATTATAGATTTTTTTACATAATTTTCTGTATTATAATTTGCTTTCCCTATTTTCATTTTCTAGATCTATGCATTGGTTTTTGAATGTAAACAGTACTAAATGTTTTCAGAGATTTTCTGTAATGGTAACAAACTAGAAGCCAGTGGAACGCGTTGTTCCGAAGGCTTGCAGAGAAATTTATTAACTCCTTCTTGCTATGCGATTTCAGAATCTGTGATTACTTTTTATATGCGTGAACATGCATTGGAACGGAACTTTGTATTCGTGCACCTTCTATTGGCACCTCCGTACTGTATATTTGTCACGAGTGCATCATATTGTCGGCGGGGAGAGGTCAGACAGAAGAGGCAGTAATATATTTTTGGCTCCTGGATCGTCTGATCTCTCAATCAATGATTTTTATTTCTGAGGCAAATTGAAGAGTCAGTTGTACACAAATAAACATAATTATCATAATAACATATAAAATCTACTGTAATTTCGCCGAAGACAAGGTATTTGTGAATGTTCATCTGTCGTGTGAATACAAACTTTTCCTCTTCAAGACCAAAGAAGTGAAGAAGGATAAAAACTAAATGTGTTTGGTGCAAAGAATGTAAAATACTTACGAGAAACTATATTTGGGTAAAAATTAAAAGAATAGGAAACGAAGTAGTGTTAAAGGAGTTGCAAACAAAGATACGTATTTCGAAAAACCAACAAGACCCGATCGAAACGATCATGCAGTTGAAGGTATCAAAAGAGTATGAATCGGAGAATCACCTCTTGCTTATATGTGAATCTTCGCACCTACGCAGTATGATTAAAATTGATGTTGTCGCTATAAAGATATTTTATTTATGTTAGTTTCCCTTGGGAACCGGCCGAGGTAAGGGATATCGCTGATTCGGTCACGAATAGTTGAAAAGATTAAGTTCCCATCTCCACTGACAGAGAGCAGACAATTGAGCGTTGACATCGGCTGGCGTCTGCACAAATCTATGAGGAACGATACGAAGGAGAGAAAGTGAAATAAGTATTGTATCTTTATAATGTTCATTTGTAGTCATTTTTCCCATGCTGAAAAAAACGAATAACTATTGCATTTTTAAATAGCATGTATCTTACTTAGCAATTCAATGCCCTATTTATCTAACCAATAAAAATTATAACTAACAATGAAATAGTGTTTTTATAGCATCGAATCACATTTTTTACCTCAAGAGTAATCTGTATTTTTTATTGATTCTTCTTTAATCTTTCTGGTTAATTGTTAGCAGAGCGCTGTTGGCTGTGGTCCCAAAGCGTGAGTTCGAGTTTTATGTATGTGTACTATTGTTTAATTAGTTTTTGCAATAGGAAACGTAAGCATAGTTTTCAATAGTTTAGAAAACAGCTTATTTAGCAAAAAACATAGAAGAATGGTTAATTGCATGCTTATATCCGTAACGTAAGAAAAAACTTGAATTCCTTCTGTCACTTTCAATGAATAAATGAATTTAAATATGTAAATAAATTTATTTTTTAAAAGCATTACTAATTGTGTATGACCACGTGCAGAACAATAAACTATACTTTCAAAAGAAATTAATGATTTGGAGAGACNAGAACAATAAACTATACTTTCAAAAGAAATGAATGATTTGGAGAGACTTCGTTTTATTGCACTGACAGAGTCCAGGAACCGAAACTGAAATAAAACATATCAAAGAAAATGGAAATGGATCGGCCATAATCTAAGGAAAGAAGACTAAACAATAGAACGACAGACCCTAAGTTGGAACCCTCAAGGACATCAGAGGACGGGAAGATCAAGGATGACTCGGAAAATAATTGTAAAAGAAGAGGCTGGGAAGATGGGAAAAGTCTGGAGCGAGGTGTCAACCCTGGACCGAAACCAAGTCTGATGGAAGAGATTCGTGGAAACCTTGTGCTTCGAACTGGAGTAAAAGGAAATAAGTCAGTAAGTCAAGTCAAATTCCCAATTTTTCGTGTTACGCTGGTTGAAACAAAATGTACAGATCAGGAGTGTCACTGGTTTTGGTAAACAGTATTGTGCACGTCACTCAAGTCATCTGCTGACTTCAATCAGCTGATTGTACGTTGCTTAAATTGATGGTTAACCGTAATCCATTCTCACTCCTCATTCTTTACAGACTGCAATCGTCTTACATTGAAACTTTTTTTTATAATATATGTCTTGTGTTACCTACTCTTGATAGCAGTGCAATTAATGTATGTGTTATTAACATTGATATTTAAAATGACAAAATTTATATATATATGATAAAAGTGTTATGTACATGTTATTTTATCCCCATCGTACCTTTCATTTTAGTTTACAAAAATTATGTTCTACGTCTGCTTGGTATATTTACTCTGCTAAATATTATTCAAGCTACTTGAAACAGTATAATGTGTGAGTGTAGCTGACAGAAATTATTTTATTGCGTCTATACGAAACTTGCAAGCGAAATATCGCTAAGGTGGATGTAGTGCATACTAATTGTACTTAACGTAAAGAAAATGTAAGTAAAATCGTTGGAGCAGTTTTTGAGAAACTTTTAAAAGAGTACTTTGACCTTTATGTAAAGTGCCCTTTGCTTCAATGTAAGTAAAAAATTAGAGCACGTTCATCGACAAGTAAATTATACTGTAAATACGAAATGCAGATTAAATTAATTATTCGTTTACTCAGAGACGCCGCGCGGAAACGAACTGACGTTAAGCCAAAAATTAATTTTTCTGAATCAGGGAGAGCCAAGACGGATATTTACGTCAAAATCTCGCATTCGAATTTTTTACTATTACAATACTTTCTTTATACTACGTATATGAGAAGGTAAAAAGGATCGATTCAGACAAAGCTAAAAGATGGTGATTTTTCAAAATCACAAAGTAATTGCTAACTATTTCTAATATCACATTGCTTATACAAAATCTTTTGTAAATATTATTATTTTGGTTTACATTGTTCTTGTACAAAAGAGGTGTACCTGTGCTTCCTTTTGCCAGTTACGAAGGAAGGTTTAGAAAATACAACAAAAAATTTGCAAAATAAAAATTATACCGAATTTGATCACTTTTATGTATTATTCGTTAAACAAATGATTTATGTTAATCTGAACCACTTTCCAAATTAATGGACTTAACCTTTAGTTTAGAGAGTATTCAGAAAGTTTTTAGAAATATGATGTCACGTAGCGCCTTCGATCAATATGGTCCTGCTGCTGTCGATCGTCTCGTCAATCGCGCTGGCTGCGCGAGTCTGTGACATGCGAGCCACGGAGCAGCTGCGTCCTCACTTGACACAAGGCGGCAAATCACTTGCTCTCATCGCCATAGAGGGCAGTCTGACTGCGTCAGTTGCCTCACCTTCGTCACGTTGCAGCGTCGCAACCGCGCCATGCCGGCTCTCGCTGCTTGGAGGCACTTACTCCATAGCAGTCACTTGCCTCACCAAGCAGGCACTCGCTCGCAGTCATTCGCTGCAGGGCTACCTCGCCCCCACGCGTCACCTCTAGTCGCCAGGCCTCACCGATCGGCTTTAACCGCGACATCGAACTACGCTATACGAAATGGGTCCAGGATCCAGGATCATCTCACATCATTCCAGAGTCTCTCTTATTATGGAACTTTAGCTTTGTATTATTATTATTATTATTATTATTATTATTATTATTCTTTCAACCATCACTTTATGTTATTAAATTGTTTGTTGGCAAATTTAAGGTCTGATATATCTTCCTAATTTTTCCATAATATGTCCCAACATTCTGGTCCTTCGAACCCTCCCCACATGTGTAGCCATTTTTTTTACTAAAAACATCTTTACATTTTGGTCCCTCGAGCCAGATCTATTTTTTTCGTGCACAGCCATTTTTCTACGGAAAAATGTTAATACAGGAAGATTTCTAAAATTACTTAAAATTTGCGATTTTTGTTCCAATCATGAAAAGGGGGACCATGAATCAATAGAACAGTATCTTCTTCGCGGTAATCTCTTCAAGTCTTTTCTAATGTTAAGTTTAGAATTTTAAATTTCTGTGAAGGAATGTTCATTTCGCTTTCAGTAGGGGTAAAGGTGCAGAATATGAAATTTCACACCTTATGCAGCAAGTTTATGAAGGTCCAAAAAACAATACATTTTCTTGTACAATCAGTGATTTGCAAACCCCTTAGATATGGTGAGGCATATCAAAATATTATTTTCTCATTTCAACTTGAAACAGTCGGAATTAGAGGTCAAGTCTTTAAGTTCTTGAAAACATTTTTGGAAAGTCGCATACAACGAGTAAAGACACAAAACATATAAAGCACGGAGAAAATTATGAGATGTGGAATTCTGCAAGGATCAGTTCTTTCACCGGTTTTTTTCTCTATGTTTAACTTAAATTATTTTCAGTTATGAAATTCTTTTACAAAATTGGTGGTAGTGGAGGACCTAACAGTTATTCTACAACATGAGGAGTGCAACTCAACAGATATTTATTAAACCGCTGGTAAGTAAATAAATTTTCCCAAATTGATATCTTTTTAGAACTCAAATTTTTAAACCTTTTTAAAAAATAATTAAAGAAAAGTTTCAAATATTTTTTTATAAATATAAAAAAATGGCTACGTAAAATCAATATTAACCGCCTAACTTCCATATTTACCTACAATCTATTATTTTTTAATACAAATGGTAGTTTGTTGCATATTGATTGGTATACGATAAATGAATAGAAAATACTATGGTTAAGTATCACCAAGTATCACCAGTATAAGAGTTTTCGTCACTTTTTGGAGAATATATTCCAACAGTTTGCTAAGTTACTCGTAAGATTGTTTTTAAAGAGAACCATAATAACGTATTTGTAGTTTGACGCTATGAGTTCATTTTGTGCTCCTACCTCCTATTTCTCCATGTAGATAAGCTTCAACAGCATGCTACATTTCCGTTTCACACATTCTACAATAAAAGCAAACATTAAATTGGAATTACGTACTGAAGAGAGGCCAGATAAAATCAAGTGAGAGTTGACTTACTATGTAAATGTCATTACCAATGAGCTCCATTTTGCAACCTAATATGGATTGCTGATGTGTAATTTTTGTTTTCATTTCACAAAAAGATACATAGTTAAAAAAAATAGTCTTAAGATTATTTCTGCCTGGATTGCCATGTACAGTTCGATACATAATAGACCCTTGACGTCAAGCGCGTGTCCGCAGATCGTACCTTTCCTGCGTGCAGGTTTTCGACTAAAAACGTTTATTGTCTTTGCCTCACCGCACTTCTCATTAGACTCTAACGCCGACAACTGCTCTGCAAATCGTCTTTTCCAAAGCAACAGGCATGTCTTCGCAATTTATCTGCCCACAAGACGATGTTATTTATGAAATTATTATTTCTTTTATAACCTATTGACGGGGTTCAGGCAATGTTGCCGGCTCTTCCACCTAACCGTTGGACATGGGTAAGGGAATTGTGAAGCAGAGATGTTGGTTTGCCGAGGAACTTAAAGTACCAAATCGAAATTTCTGTGGAGTAGTTGAGGGAAACTATAGCTGAATACCTCACATGGACCAGTCGAGCAGAGTTCGAACCCACATTCAACCGCTCAGCGGGTTCATAGAAGCGAGGACGCTACCACTAGACCAAAGCCATAGGTTATGGTCAAANTTGGTTTGCCGAGGAACTTAAAGTACCAAATCGAAATTTCTGTGGAGTAGTTGAGGGAAACTATAGCTGAATACCTCACATGGACCAGCCGAGCAGAGTTCGAACCCACATTCAACCGCTCAGCGGGTTCATAGAAGCGAGGACGCTACCACTAGACCAAAGCCATAGGTTATGGTCAAACATCCAACCGCTTGCCAAAGCCACGCTTTCGACCATAATCCATTCGCTAGAACGTGCAGCAGGCCCTTCCACATCAACTTCAACTTCTACCTAATCATCACCTCAACATCACTCGCGCCGTCCACCCCTGTCCTCTCGACTGTACAAAGAGACATTTGGAGAAACACATCATCATTTCATAGTTGAATCTCATAAAAATTTCATCAAACACATCCCCTCAGTTCCGAATCATTCAATTCTTCCTTATTTTAATGGTTTTTTGTGCTTGTTGAATTTTCTTGCTTGTAAATTATTTTGTTGGCACTTTATCTCTCAACTTCTGTATCATCCAGTTTCATTTCTTGGTCCTTCGAAAACTCTTATCGCAACACGCAAAATAATCTAACTTTTCCTTAACTTCTGTACACAACCTTTATCTATAAATGAATTACTTTAGTAATGTTTCGCATTACGTTTACAAATGATGAAAAGAATCCTTAATCCGTAATTCAGTATATTAGATATATAATGTAGCTTAATAAGAGAAAGTAATGAAATAATTCTAATTTTCCGGCGAATTCTACACTTAATGCTAATTAATCCAAGTTATCACTAAAATAATTCATTAACTACCTAAGCGTTCTAATTATTCACATCATATATTGACAATGCGACAACTTGTACCTCTTCTTAAGGAAACAGAATCAATTGGAAATGAAAGTGGTACGTACGCTTCAAAGTGGTATTTCGTGAGTGAGAAATGTCCGCTGATGACTAAATTGATCTGACAAATACTTACTTTCGATAATGAAAAAAGAGAGCGAAATTAAATTTATTAGAGCATAAAAACCAATGAATATCCCTTTGTAGTAACATCGTCCGTACACTGTGGTGTATCTTATGTGCTATTTAACTGCTGCTGTTCGTTCGAACAATAAATCCCGAAACCATGGGGAGAGAAGAGAATGTGAAGAAGTTTCTGTGGTCAATTAGTCCAATGTATTGGACTTGCCGTGTGTTCGGACATGCCCCTGCTCATTTGTCTCCTGGATCATCAAGACTTTCTAATTCAGTGATAAAGTACCTCACAGATATCAGCTTCACGTTGGCCATGTGTATGATTTATCTGAGCGTGTTTTCTCGTTTCCCCACAATTTTAAAGAAATGGAGTGCAAAAAGTGAAGGTGACATTTCAATGGTCACAATCACTACATTGATAAGTTATATGTTTATTACCTTCAATATTGTAGCTTTCGTATCCTTTGGGGGAAATTTCAGATCGAAATTCATGGCAATAGTTTCTGTACTATCGGAGATTGATTGCAATATGTTGATAGATGTTCAGAGCACTTATAAAAAATCCTTTCAACTTAATGCTTGTTTTGTGGCCGTTTTTGGACTCTTTTTTGGTTTTAAGAATTATGTTCATTCAGTGAATCACTTTCTAGACAAAACATTTTATGATGGCATCGTGGGAAACACCGCACTAATGGGACTTTTTGCTTTGAACTATCAATACGTTGTCATAGTTCTTATTTTAAGACATCGTTACAATGTACTTAGCAAGAAGTTGGAACTTGTTTTACAAAATGTAACGAAACCCTGTATTAGTTCGTCAAAACACGAAAATAATCTCACCATGAACTGTACATGTTCTTCGAAGGAATGTGACACACTTTCTAAAGAAATGTTTTCCCTAAGAAAAATCCATTATTTTCTTACAGAGACAACGCCGGTTGTTAATACATTGTACAGAATAGTGATGACAAATGAGTTGCTAAGTGTACTTATACGGATAGTGTTGTCGTTTTGTATCCTTGTCTTTGCGTTTCAAGTAGGTGAATGCAATAAAACGTTTAAGATAGATGGTGCATTTTTTAGTGTCACCTTTCTGTCTCTTGCGAGTTTTGTGGCTGAACCTGTGTTGATCGGAGGGGTTTGTCACATGATGCATTCGTCTGCTGCGTATGTAGGTGTGGTGGC
>NNCF01130082.1:32980-48525 GCA_002313205.1 Laupala kohalensis | reverse complement strand
CTTGGGGATAAATTCACCACCGTTCGAGCCTTCAAGTCATGACGTCATCAACCAGGAATCGACCGAACCAGGAAACCAGGCCGGTTTCTCGAGATGTCAATGCACCTTGCGCTCACCGCTCAACTTAATTTGTCATCTGAGTCAGGTATTTGGTACCTGTTGGTTGCATCCAACACCTATTGTCATGCGCTACTGCGAGAAGACTAGTGCGGTTTTGGTTTTCAACACGGCCCCAAATTTTGAACTATTGAACTTAATGACTAATGAAGAGGCGCCATTCGTCAAAGAAGAATACAGTCTAATTCTGTTTTCCATTTTAATCGTAAATGTAGCTGTGCTTTCAAGAAGACAAATTTGCTCGTAGCTTCAATGTTATTGTCATTTGTTTACGGAAAAAATGATTTCAATTTGGTTTACAAATTTAATTTGTTTAAATGCATGTTGTTGTTGAGAAGCCGAACCCGGCTGTAAAGTCAGTGGATTTTGTATTTTATATATTTGCAGGAAATTACGTGTGTTTTTGGGGGTAGCATGAGGGTTTTCATACTGTATGTGTCATTAGTACTAATTAAAATTAATGAGTTAATTTGTCAATTTAGCGTTTTCCTGTCTATGGAACACCAGTATTGTCTCTTCCCTTGGTTAAAAATAACAACAACCCAATTACGAATGAACCCCTGAGAAAGACCTAGTCGAGGCAAAGAAATTTTTTATTAATCAATTAATTAATTTTGGATTGTACTCAGAAACTTCAATTTAACCCAGTTTTCGTTCCGCTACAATATATTATCTACATTTTCTTTTTCTTTGCATTTATTTTGAATATAAATAATAGTGAAATTTATAGCTTTGTAATCAGAGATTTTTTTATAATGGTAATAAAGACTCAAGTGAACGCGTGGTCACAGAGGATTGGCGAGAAACGTATTATCCTTTTTGTGCTACTCGATAACAGATCCCGTTATTGCGATTTAGATCTCTAAACTCACGGAGGAACATAACTTTGCTTCCGTGCTCCATCTCTTGACACCACTACTTTACTCTTGTAATATATATTGGGAAGAACTGTATCTTGATACAGAATGTGTAAAAAAAGTTGCCTAGGAAATAATTGTAACAATCCCAATTCAGAATTATCGCATGTTAAGATGAATGAATGTATGGATGTTTTCAGCAATACGAAGTAACAACACACACTACCTTGAAAAACCTGTAACAAATTTATGAAGTATTTGGGAAAAAGAAGACATGCAGTAAATGCACTAAAATTTTATGGCCATCTGGATCGCCTGATCTCCAACTCTATGATTTATACCTGTTGGGATATTTGATGTATTCAAATAATTCTACACAGTTATGGGGCAAATTACTTCACCAAATGCGCAATTTGATCTTGTGTAATCAAAAACTCCTCCCACACGAAGTAAATTACAGCTGTATTAGAAACGGTATTGCTGCCAACCTTTAAGAAGTACCGCTATTCGTGTCTTGCAGTTTGATAAATCGACCTCACGCTGCATCGACGTCCGCAGTGGGCATTTCCAGCATTTTCTGTAATGGACAGTTCTTCTGTTTATTAACAAGTGTCAATTCCGTTTCAGTCTTTAAAAATTTTTCCGGGTCAGTTTTATTTTCCCCATCCCCGGTAATCACGATCACCATTTCCAAGTTTAACCGGAGAGAATTTTTCTTTATCATCAACACAGACATGTATGTTGGAACAGTGAAGTGAGAACTACGTATATTGTCTGGACCTATTCAAAACAGAACCTAAAGCCCCAAAGCAAAAAAGAACTGAAACCCTGTGTTCCTCTGTGAGATGCGATCGCATTGATATTGATATATTCCACTAATTTTTATTTTAAGAAGTTTTTTTTGAAGACTTGTTCTATAATTTTGAGATAATTACTCTACGTGAGTTCTGACTCACTCAGTGAAGTCAATTTATCAAACGTATTATATTGAATATAACTTTACTTAAGTTACATTTATCATCATATAATGTTAATAGCAATTGACTAAATCTGTTTCGAAAGTCATTAATCAGAAGTGAATTTATAAATTTATTGTAACAAGGCGACAAAATTATGATAGTGACAATATTTGATAATTTTCCATTCGGAAAAAACATCCTCATGAAGTTCACAGAGACAGTTGAATAGAGAAAACGATGCCGCTGAGGTTTGTGTTTTAATATTTGGTTCCTCCGATAACTCATTAGCAAAAACCTTGATAATAATTTAAATACAGAGGAAATGAGAGCCTATTTCTTAATTTACTTTTCCGGCTTCATTTACAAATTGCACCCCACTTGTTTTCTGAAAGTTCATAATTTTCACAAATTGAATATAAAATATTTGTTTGGCATCAAATTCTGCGTAAAGATTGCTAAACAGTAATTCTGTTTGTTAAATCATTGAGTCTCCTTATTACGATAAACGTATGAGGTAATTGACGTAAATTCTGACAGCAAAATAATTCAGGCGAACCGTTTTTCTTTCTGGATATATGTAGATAATAGAACAATATCTGAATTTTTGCGATATAACTATTCTTAATCATAATAAAATGTTCGATATATTATCATGCTTTATAATTTTAATGCAATAATCTTTCTTATTCTAAATTTAAAATTGAATTGAGTTGTAGTTTGTAAACCGGTGTTTGTTATGAAAAAGAAAGAAAGTTGAATAGGGTTCAAACCCAGATTTTCACTTTGAATTATGTAATATCATTAGTAAAGTTTGATTACTTATATCACTTTTACACAAAATGGAAATTAAAAAATTTGAAGACACTCAATTATCGTTTTTTAGCTCTATATATGATATTTATACAAGTTCTCGTTGTCCTACCTAAGCGTAAGCTTAGTGTATTAGATCTCGTCAGTTAGCTACTTATTGTTAGTTGGCTAAGGTAATTAGATATCTTTCATGTTTGTATTCATACAGTTCTCCATAGCAAGAATAGTTTTAATTTAAAAACAAATAAAATTGTATTTTAAAACATTGGTGTAATATTTGAGAATAAAATGAAAAACGAAATTATTGGTTACAGCTTATTTATTTTGTTACGTTACCATATTCAAAAAATATTTAATATTATTAAATTTACCAATTAGTCACTGATGTCATAATGATGATAATGAAGTGGCTTTTTTATTGTATTTTGAACCCGCTTTAAAAATGAGAAAGTTTGTAATGTAAAATGATACAAACAATAGAAAGCAGTATGTCTAACGTCTCATGGGAGAAATTTTCCGCTGATGAATAAATGAATCCCATAATTACGTAATTGCCATTGTAAGATTAAAGACGGTGAAATTAATCTTATTATACAGTATATAAAATCAATGAAAATACCTTTTTTGTAACACTGTTTGTAGTTTGAATTCACCCCTATGTGTTTGGTAATTGAAATACTGCGTTGTATACGACATATCGAGAAACCATGGGGAGTGCAGAGAATGTTTAACAGTTTCTGAGGTCACTTAATCCAATGTATTAGATTAGTCGCTTGTTGGGGAATACCACAGTACACTAGATCAAGAATTCGTAATTAAGTGATAAATTACCCCGTAGATACCAGTTTCACACTGGCCTAATGTATGTTTTATCTGAGCATTTTTTAGCGTTTCCCTACTATTTCGATATACCGCAAACCAATATATTTGTTGCATTTTCATTGGACACATACATGTCATGTATGATTATTGTGTTCAATATTGCGGTCTTTATCACTCTTGTGAGAATATTTAGATCGAAATTAATTTTACACGTTGGTATGTCCGAGATCGATTGTGCAATTTTGATCGATGATAGGGTAAGTTATAAAAAATCTTTTGCCCCAATGCCTAATTTGCCGTTTATTTCGAAACTGTTTTTGGGAATATTGCATATGTAAATTCTGCAAATCATTTTAAATTCGTAAGTTTTTATGATAGGTTAATGGGAAACACAGCACAGAATGAACTTATAGCGTCAAACTACCGAACCGTGGTCATAGTTCTTATTTTAAGACATTGTTACGAGGCACATGGCAAACTGTTGGAACGTGTTCTCTAAAAAGAGACGAAAGCCTTCTGTACTTTGGACTGGCACTAAAATTATATCACTATGAACTGTATATTTTCGGCGAAGGAATGTGGAACACGTTTGGGGGAAATTTATTCCTTAAGGAAAATCTATGAACTGCAGACGGACCAATGATCTAGTAGATTCAAAATCTATGCAACTTTCTTCTCTGCTGTATTTCTATGGTTTCTTCACCAAAGGTTTTTAACCGTAAATTTGTCGATGACGGTCGCTTTGTTGGGAACCGTAGCAACGTGTTTCCTATAATATTTAGTCTACTTTGAGTCCCACCACACATTCAACCCAGGAAGCAAAGCTTGTCCCGTTCGGTCCCTGGCAATTCATGTACAGGATTTTGACGTTATTTTAAATGAAATGGAGTCTAGGCCCCAAACTAAGAAGGATGTTTGTGGTCTAGGAAATTTAACTTTGCATACTTTCAAGGAAAATATTACTAATGGGGATGTAATGCATACTAATGGTACTTTGCCTACATAAAATTTAAACATAATATTTGGAGTCGTTTCCGAAAAACATTCATAAGAGATTTTTGAATCTCAAGTGGAGTATCCTGTGTTTTACAGTAAACAGAAAACTGGGGCACGTGCAATAAACACAAGTAAATTATATCGTTATTACGAAATGCGTTTTAAATTGATTTATCCATTTACTCAGAATCGCTGTGGACAGACGGATGGACGTTATGCCAGAAACACCTTTTTTCAGAATAAGGGACCGCCAAAACGGATATTTCTGTCGAAATATCGCATTCGAATTTTTTCACGTGTTCAAAACCTTGTATATACTATGTATATGAGCAAGCAAAACCGACGTGTGGTAATGGAGAGGAAAATAATGCTCATTGACAAAAAGGAGTGAGGAAGTCCTGTAACGGGATCGGGAGATAATATTGATAAAAAAAAGAACATTTCTATAATAAAATTTATAAAAAAGATAATTTTCTAAAGAGATAATATTTATAAAAAAAATAGAGTGTTAATCTCGATTACCTCGACAAGATTTTGCTCACATAAAAATTGTTATGAATATTAATAAGAAACGAAGTTTGAGTATTTTTGTATTTTAAAAATTGTTATAAAAGTACAATGACAATTGTATGACAGAAGATATTCAAAAGTGGATAAATTAACATTATACTAAATATAATGGAATATAAAAACTTCTTGTCAGAGGACGGTCAAAATGTTAGGACTGTGAATATTATCCTAATTTATACTGAATTACAGTTTTTTATAATACTAGAGTGACCCTTAAGATATGCAGTCTTAATTAACACCATTTAATGAAATAATAATAATAATTTATTACTCTGCTAGTGATCAATGTTTGGCGGCAGATATAAAAAGATAACATACATGCGAGAATAATACGAAGTTAAAAATCAAATCATCAATATCTATAAAAATATCCATAAAACACACACACAAACGGAATAAAACACTTAGAAATCTGTTAGGTTTAAGAAATTAATTTTCTTGATGAGGCTCATATGTGCGTATATTCACATACGTACACAAACATATTTTCGCTTACAAACAGTCACTGAAACACACTTATACAATCAAACACGCTCAATATACACACATGTGTCATTACTGCTTCTATACCCTTAGCGTAAAATAATTCCCATATCATAAATAAAAGAACTTTTACTTTAAAAGAGAAAACCAAAAGAGAGTTGTTGCGAGCAATCAAATCACTATATTTTCCTTTCCCTCTGAGCATATTCTATACTCTTAGACTCTAATCACCTCACTACACTTCACTGCACTTCACATATGTTGGTATTTCATCGAAGCAAGAAGACGGTTGCGGAAACATTATACTCTTTTTGGTAAGTTCGAAAGTGTTGTTGCAGGTAAGTTATTCCAGTTTACAATGATTCTATTCACAAAGGAGTATTTACCAATATACGTTTTCTGTTTTCTACATTTTATTTTACGCTTGTGGTCGCCGCTACTAATGTAATTAGGTTTGTGTAGTCTAACGTTCACTGATTTCCACGCAGGTTTACCCATGTAGGTTTTAAAAAGCGCACAAAGACGCGCTAACTTTCATCAATTGGAAAGTGTGCCCCACTCTAAATTAATATTACGAGTGTTGTCCCTGACAAAATTCGCGGCCTCCCCATCTCGCGTAATTTTGACGTAGAAAAATCTGGAAATCTGGTACGTTTGTTTTATTATATTAATAAATTATTGTTTCCTGTGATCTAGGTATTTGAGAATTAGCCCAGTGAACGTCTAAGATAACCGCGCGGTGGTCACTTATACCGTCTTCAGTTTCGCAAGAGGAAAAGTTATCCTCCGGTCGCACGTGGAAACCATCGAGCACAGCCTCCCCTCTTGTCGGTTGCTTCACTACCTGACAGTAGCCACAATCCCAAACAAGATTGTTTACTAATTATTGCGAATTGCTAATGCTGAGTCCCCCTCCCAGTCAACATGCGGTAAGTTAATGTCCCCGCCGATAATACTACTTCAAGTTATATTTGAATTGAGACCCATTTTATTAACTAGTTTTTCTAACACGCGCACATCATCACTTGGAGCTCCATATATTCCTGTAATTTCAACAGATAATTATTTGTGAACTTCATCTACCTTTAAGAGCTTAAGGAGCACGACAAACTGTTTTCTCCCGCAAACAAAATCTCCACCCCCACGACTCACACGATCGCGTCTAAAAACTGAAAAATCTGAACGAACTACTTCTGCATTTTTCACGTCCTCCGATAGCCGTGTCTCCGTACCAATGGTAATATGTGGTTCATAAATATCAACTAAACTGAAAAAATTTAACCTTTTGTTGTAAATACTTCTACAGTTCATCCGCAGCATCACCAGCGACTCACCCTTGTTAACTGGTCGATGAATTTCGTTTTCTTCTTCACCGCCGTCGCCTTCCCTTGCACCATCACCATAGCCGTTGCCTCCCCCGGTGACGCCTCAGACTCCGCCGCCGTCGCCTTCTTCTGCCACCGTCACCAACTCCAGTGTCGCCTTCCCCTCCTCCAACGCCATCGCCCGAGCCGTCACTGCCGTTGTCGTTAGGCTGGAGTCTGCCACTTATTCGAGGTTCCCAAAGCGCTTTGGCATTTCCTACCAATTCCGCTCTGCCATCTCAAACACGAGTTGGATAGGACTTCGCACGTGACAGCCGCGAGAAGAGTTTTCCTAAATATGACGCTCATCGCCTATTTTGATGAAACCTGTCACGCCCAAAATAACTTTCCTCTATCCCACTGTTGTCATCTACAAAAGTTACAAACCCAGTCAATGCGTTCGTTGATGGCCTCGATTTTTCTCCAACAAACGTCCTTTCACCGCAACACGCCTCTTACTTTTCTGATGGAACGTGAGTACTATTTTTTGGTTGAGGAAACAAAATTATACATCTCTCCCATAACATATTCAAGGTCTTTGGAAGTCGTTTGTTACAACGTGGACAATCACAGTATCGGGGGTCCCGAAATTCAAATTTTTTATCACGCGTCGCAATTGTCCCGTCCAGATACCGGGATTGTATTCAACTTCCATGGTGCTGTCATCCTTCCACACGTGTCGGACAATAGAGTCCCCTAAAACCAGACAAGATGTTTTCCGGCTTGCATCTTCAACAACTGCATTTACATTGCGTGCACTATGTTTTCCTCCAGCAAACGCTGACACGTACGAAGGTCCTCTATGGTTTTCTTCGCCACTACTAGCTCCTTTTACAAGTGAAGTACTTGCTCCATGCGGTATCTCCCGCAGTTAAAAACGCTTTTGTTTGATGCAACGTCCACCATTCCACCGTTGCACGAAAATTGGAACCAACGACCACACGACTGACACTCCGTACCAGATCGCAATATTTTATTGCATCCGCTACATAGATCTCGTGAAGCTTTCTCTAGAGCGAGACATATATTACCAGGGTTTGCTTCAACACCACCAATTAGGAGTAAAACAACCAAAGTGGCTGCATACGACGAAGCAGCTGCTCTGACCATGCCGACGCTGCCACCGCCGATGACGCGTATTACAATCGCGCGGACACAGGAAAAGCGGCCCAACCATATACCCACCCGTGTGCGGTAATCTACAAGTGAGAAACCCGTTACATTTCACAATCACGAGTGCTCCCAAACACGTTCTTCCACCCTGACGACCAATCTGAGACTGGATGTTGAAGTTGTTAGGATATTTAATTCCTTGAACAATGGTACTTGGGAATCTAGGAGACTAAATGTGCGTTCTATCTATACTACTCTCTTTTCGATATTGAAATTTAGGATGCTCAATGTACAGTGATCCGTACACATGATGCGATACCATAAAGAGAAGTAAAATTTGCACAACAATACGAGACGGAGAACAGGTAGATTTATAACTCTGACATTTCGAATGGGTAGTGCAAGTTACTTAAGAAAACTTAGTGATTATTGTGATAACGTTTACAATTGATGAAAAGAATCCTTAATCCGAAATTCGGCAAACTAGATATATAATGTAGCTTAATAAGAAAGAGTAATGTAATAATTTTAATTTTAAGGCGAATTCTACACTTGATGATAATTGATCCAACTAATCGCTAAAGTAAATCATTTACTACCTAAGGGTTCTAAATATTCACATCCCATAATGACACTACGATACTTCGTTCCTCGTTTTAAGGAAAGAGATAAAATTGGAAAAGTGAATGGAACGAACACATCAAAGTCGTATGTCTGACGTCTTCGTGAGTGAACAATTTCCACTGATGACTAAATTGATCTCATAACTACTTACTTTCCATAAAGAATTTAAAGAGTAATATTACAAATTTAAGACCATAAAAAATTAATAAATATCCAATTTTTGGTAACATCGTCCGTACACTGAGGTCTATGTATGCTACGTGGTACTTAACTGCGGCTGTTCGTTCGAAACAATAAATCCCGAAACCATGGGGAGAGAAGATAATGTGAAGAAGTTTCTGTGGTCAATTAGTCCAATGTATTGGACTTGCCGTATATTCGGACATGCCCCTGCTCAATTGTATCCTGGATCATCAAGTCTTTGTAATTCAGTGATAAAATACCTCATAGATATCAGCTTCACGTTGGCAATATGTATGATTTATCTGAGCGTGTTTTCTCGTTTACCCACAATTTTAATGAAATGGAGAGCAAAAAGTGAAGGTGACATTTCAATGGGCACAATCGCTACATTGATAAGTTATATGTTTATTGCCTTCAATATTGGAGCCTTCTTATCATTTGTGGGAAATTTCAGATCAAAATTCATGGCAATAGTTACTTTACTATCGGAGATTGATTGCAATATTTTGATCGATGTTCAGACCACTTATAAAAAATCCTTTCAACTTAATGCTTGTTTTGTGGCTGTTTTTGGACTTCTTTTTGGCTTTATGAATTATGTTAATTATGTGGATCATTTTCTAGACAAAAGAGTTTATGATGAAATAGTGGAAAACATTGCACTAATTGGTCTTATTGTTTTGAACTATCAATACGTTGTCATAGTTCTTATTTTAAGGCATCGTTACAATGTACTTAGCAAGAAGTTGGAAATTGTTCTACAAAATGTAACGAAAACCTCTATTAGTTTGGCAAAACACGAAAATCATCTCATCATAAACTCGACATGTTTTTCGAAGGAATGTGACAAACTTTCCAAGGAAATGTATTCCCTAAGGAAGATCCATTATTTTCTTACAGAGACAACGCCGATTGTGAATACATTGTACAGAATAGTGACGACAAATGAGTCACTAAGTATATTTATACGGATAGTGATGAGTTTCAGTATGTTCATCTTCGTTCTTCTAACGGACAATTGTTCTAATAAAGTCAAAATTGATGCTGCATTTTTCTGTGCCGCCTTTCTTGTTCTTACGTATTGTCTGGCTGAACCTGTGTTGATCGGAGGGGTTTGTCACATGATGCATTCTTCTGCTGCGTATGTAGGTGTGGTGGCGCACCAGGTGTTCTTGGCTCTGCCACCAGATTGCGGGGCTGCAAGGGAGGCAAAGTTGCTGAGCACCCACGCGATTTGGTGTCCTGTTCGTCTGTCAGCTGGTTTCTTCACCGTCGATTTGTCGATGACGGTCGCCGTGTTGGGAGCCGCAGCAACGTGGTTTCCCATCATATTCGGTCTTTTATTGAAACCTTTCGTACAATCAATCCACTAAGAAGAGCCCGCATATTTTATGGTTGCCTTTTTATTTTCATTCGAGTGGACATTGAAATAAAGCACCATGTTTTCTAACTAATGTAATATCTAATAAATGTAGTATTGAACGGCAATACTATGTATTCTAAGAAAAATGGTTAATAATATTTTCGATTATAAACACTTCATTTAGAAACAGAAATTGTAAAAAATAGTATCCAGGGAAAAAATTGTAATAATTGTAACTCAGATTTATCGCATGTTAAAATGAAGGACTGTATGGGTGTTTTCAGCAATTCGAAGAAACAGCACACACCACATTGAAAAACTTGTCACAAATGTATAAAATATTTGGTAAGGAGAAAACTGACATGAAATGCAGTAAAATTTTATGGCCATCTTGATCGCCTAATCTCCTACTCTATGATTTACACCTGTGATGATATTAGATGGGTCTGGTGTTCTCAAAGAATCCTAACACGCAAAGCGAATTACAGCTGTATTAGAAACGATTTTGCAGCCTTCTTTTAAGAAGAACCGTCTTATAAAATTTTCCGGATCTGTTATATTTTCCTCATCCTGGGTAATCACGATTACCATTTCCAAGGTAAACCGGAGATGATTTACTTCTTCATTATCACAGTCATATACTTTGGAACTGTAAAATGAAAGCTACGTATATTTTCTGGTCTCATAGAGAACAGAATCTAAGACCTCAAGGAAAAAAAAGAACTGAAATCCAGTGCTTCTCTGTGAGATGCAATCGTATTTATCGTGATATATTTCACTAGTTTTTATTTCAAGAAATTGTATTTAAAAGATTTGGTCTATAACATTCAAATAATGACTACGTGAGTTCTGACTTACTCAGGGAAGTCAATTTCTTAATTGTATTAAATTGTTAAAAACTTTACTTAAGTTACACTTATTATTCTACAATATAAATGGCAATTGATTAAATCTGTTTTGAAAGTCATTGTTTAGAAGTGAATTTATAAATTTATTGTAACAACGGCGACAGAATTAGGATACTAATAATGTTCGATAATTTCCCATAGCTGGACAACGGAAAATACTGCTGTAAGAACTTTCCTGAAACAGTTGTTCTGTGGAAAACGTAATGCCGCTCTGTTATGTGTGTCTATGTATGTTCAGTATATTAACTCATTAGCTGAAAAACTTGAAAATGTTCTTAAATACAAAGGTAATACAAGTCTATTCTTGATTGCTTGCTCCGGCTTTAATTACAAATCGCGCCCCACTTATGGTTTGAATGTTCAAAATTTTCACAAAATGAATATACAATTTTTGTTCTACATGAAATTCTGCGTAAAGATTGCTAAACAGTATTTCTGTTTGTTAAATCTGTGAGTCTCCTTAATACGATCAACCCATGAGGTAACTGACGAAAATTCAGAGAGGAAAATAATTCAGAAGAACAATTTTTCTATATAGATATTATGTAGATAATAGAACAAATTGTAATGTTTGAGAGATAACAACTTGTAATCATATTGAACTGTTTGATATGTTATCTTGCCTTATAATTTTAAAATTATATTTCTTGTATAAATTTTTTCTTCTACTTTTAAAATTTAATTGAGTTTAAGGTTGTTTACTGGTGATTGTTATGATAAATAAATAAGGTTTAATGGGGCACAAACCCGGATTTTCTCTTTGAAATACGTAGAATCATTAGTAAAGTTTGCTTACTTCAATCTCTTTCTCTTAAAATAAAATAAAAATTGAAGTTTTAATTTTAAGAAATTAAAAAATACAGTTCTCTATAGCAAAAACAAAGATCTGAATTAAAAACCAACAAAATTATATTTCATAACACTAGTGTAATATTTGAGAATAAAAGGTAAAACAAAATTTTGGTTAAAACTTATTTATTTTGTTCCCTTGCTATTTTCTAAAAATATTTAAGATGATTAAATATTTGAAGTAGTTATGGATGTCATTATAAAGATAATACAGTAGCTTTTTTATTGTGTTTCCAACCCCCTTAAAAAATGAGAAAGATTGTAATGCAGAATGATACAAACATTAGAAAGCGGTATGTCTGACGTCTTCATGTGAGAAAATTTCCGCTGATGATTAAATTGATCTCATAACTGCTGTCTTTCCATTACAAAATTAGAGACGGTTACATTAATCTTATTACACTGCACATAAAATCAATGAAAAAACGTTTGTTGTAACATCGTTAGTAGTTTTAATTTACCCCTATGTGTATGGTAATTGAAATACTGGGTTGTAAACGACACATCGAGAAACCATGGGGAGAGCAGAGAATGTTTAACAGTTTCTGAGATCATTTAGTCCAATGTATTAGATTAGTCGCTTTTTTGGAAATGCCCCTGCACATTGGATACAAGGATCATCAAGTACCTCATAGACATCAGTTTCACACTAGCCTTATGTATGTTTTATCTGAGCATCTTTATTCATTTACTTACTATTTGAACAAATGGCATGCCAATATACTTGTTGTCTTATCATTGGTCACAATCATGTCTTATATGAACATTGTGTTCAATATTGCGGCTTTTATCTGTTCGGTGAGAATTTTCACACCTAAATTAATTTCAATCGTTGGTAAAATGTCCGAGATCGATTGTGACCTTTTGATCCATGATAGGTAACTTATAAAAAACATTTCAATTCGTATGTTTTTATTATGGGTTAGTGAGGAACTCCGCACAAATTGAACTTATAGCTTCAAACTACCAATTCGTTGTCATCTTTCTTATTTACGAGGTACTTAGCAAACTGTTGTAACGTGTTCTCTAAAAATCAACAAAAACCTTCTTTACTTTGGATTTAGTTTTAAAATTATATCACCACGAGCTTCACATTTTCTTCCCAGGAATGTGACAAGCTTTCGAGGGAAATGTATTCTTTTAAGAAGATATTTGTACTTCAGACGGTGCAATGGTCTAGTAGTATCAAATTCTCTGCCACTTTTTTCTGTTCTGTATTCTGTTGTTACTTCTCCGCTGGTTTCTTCACCATCGATTTGTCGATGACGCTCTTTGTGTTGGGAACCGCAGAAACGTGGCTTTCCACCATATTAGGTCTTCTTCGTGTCCCAACACACATTCTGCACACGAAGAAAAGCCCGATCCATGGCAATCGGCAAGTTCGGACTGTGGCAAACGATGTACATATTTTCCATGTTATTTTCATTGTGATGGGCTCTAGGTCCCAAACTATGACGGATGTTCGAGGTCTACGAAATATAGCTGAGCATCCTTTAGATCCAGAACGAAGGAGGATAGTTGGGGTCTAGGAAATAAGGTTATCATCCCTTAGGTCCTAAGATATGTTAAAAGTTTAGATTATGGTACGGTGAAAGCCCGTCGGTCGTAGTCCAGCGAGGTCCCTTGAATGCTTGTTATATACGGTTCTTACGTTGGGTCTACTCTGTGTCAAGACCGTTGTTTGCAGATTGACGCGTGAGTGACGCGCTGTCACCTTTGCCAAAAATATTCTTCCCAATTAAGAGGTATTATATTCAGTTTACTGATTTCCTTCTACTTTTTTTTCTTTTGCATTTTTTGTCCAAATATTTCATTTTTATCTCAATTATTATTGATATTATGATTTTTTTTCATATTTCATTACTTCCATTACTACTCATTTTGTTTTTCTTAGTATTCTTTACCTGAAGATGCTAAATACGTGAGCGATAAATCTTATACTCTGATTTATAACGATAATAAATATTGGTGATACTTAACCACAATATTTTCAATTTATTGTTCATATACCAATCAATATGCAGCCAACTATCATTTGTACTGAAACTAATAGATAATAGATAACAATGGAAGTTAGGCGGTTAATATTGATTTTACGTAGTCAGTTTTTAATTTCTATTAAAAATGGATTAAAACATTTAATTTCTTTAATATTTTTTCTTAAAAGGTTGAAATATTTGGGTTCTAAAAGGACATAAATTTAGGAATATGTTATTTACATACACGCGGTTTAATATATATCTGTTGAGTTGCACTCCTCATGTTGTAGAAGAACTGTTTAGTACCTCTACTTCCACGAATTTTGTAAAAGATTTTAAGAACTGAAAATAATTTAAGTTAAACGAAGAGAACAAATCAGCTGAAAGAACTGATCCTTGCGGAATGCCACATATAATAATTTTCTCCGTGCTTTATTTGTTTTGTACCTTCACTATTGTTTGCGACTTCCAAAAATGTTTTCAAGAATTTTAAGTCTCGACATCTTATTCCAACCGTTTAATTGACAAAGTATTACGCCTTACCATATTGTAAACCGTTTTGAAATCAACGAATGTACAATAATTTTTATTGTTTTATACACCTTCATAAACTTGCTGCATAAGGCGTGAAATTTCTTATTCTATACCTTTACCCTTTCTAAAACCGATTTGAAAATTCCTTCACAGAAATGTAAAATTCTACACTTAACACTTTTGTCGAAAATATTAAAAAAGACTGAAAGAAGATCACCGGGTCTCTACTGTTCTATTGATTCAGGGTCCCTATATTCATGATTGGAACAAAAATCGCTAATTTTAAGTAATTCTTGAAATCTTCCTTTATAAATTAACGTTATCATATTCAGTATAATATATATTTTGCAATTTTTTATAGTATTTTCTATTTCTTCCTTCGTCACTGATAAAAGTTAGCACAGATGCACCAATTTTGGATAGGAACAATGTAAATCAAAAGCAATAAGATTTCCAAAATGTGTTGTATATACAAATTAATAATTGAAATGATTAGCAATTACTTTGTGGTTTTCAAAATCTCAATATTTTTGCATTTTTTGAATCGATTGTTTTTACTTACTTATATAAGTAGTATAGAGAAGATATTGTAATAGTCAAAGTTCGAAAGCGAGATTTCGATGGAAATATCGGTTTTGGCTCATCCTGATTCAGAAAAAGTAATTTTTGGCATAAATTTGTCTGTCTGTCCGTCTGCACGCGGTGATTCTGAATAAACGGATGTACCAACTTAATTTGCATTTCGTATTTACGGTAGAATTTCCTTGTTGTCGATGTACGTGCTCTAATTTTTACTTACTTTGAACACAGGGTACTTCACATGAAGGTCAAAATACTCTTTTGAATGTTTCTCAAAAAACGGCTGCAACGGTTTTGCTTAAATTCTCTATACGTAAAATATAATTTTTATGCATTACATCAATTTTAGCGATATTTCGCTCGCAAGATTAGTATAGATGCAGAAAATAAATTATGTTTGCTACACTTACACATTAGTTTACTGGTTAAAGAAGC
>NNCF01130082.1:0-18671 GCA_002313205.1 Laupala kohalensis | reverse complement strand
TTTGTTGTAACATCGTTAGTAGTTTTAATTTACCCCTATGTGTATGGTAATTGAAATACTGGGTTGTAAACGACACATCGAGAAACCATGGGGAGAGCAGAGAATGTTTAACAGTTTCTGAGATCATTTAGTCCAATGTATTAGATTAGTCGCTTTTTTGGAAATGCCCCTGCACATTGGATACAAGGATCATCAAGTACCTCAAAGACATCAGTTTCACACTAGCCTTATGTATGTTTTATCTGAGCACCTTTTTTCATTTACTTACTATTTGAACAAATGGCATGCCAATATATTTATTGCCTTATCATTGGACACAATCATGTCTGATATGATCGTTGTGTTCTATATTGCGGTCTTTATCGCTTCTGTGAGAATTTTAAGACCGAAATTAATTTCAATCGTTGGTAAATTGTCCGAGATCGATTGTGACCTTTTGATCCATGATGGGTAACTTATAAAAAATATTTCAAATGGTATGTTTTTATGATGGGTTAGTGGGAAACTCCGCACAAATTGAACTTGTAGCTTCAAACTANTGAGTTGGAAGAATGTACTGGGCGAGACCAAGATCTTCTCAGTAGGTTGAATGTGCGGTGGGAATCAAAGAAGATCAAATATGATGGGGACCCACGTTGCTACGTTTCCTGACACAAATCAACAGTGACGGAACCAGCTGACAGACGAACAGGACACCACATGTCGTGGGTGCTCAGCAACTTTGCTTCCTTTGCTGCCACGTAATATGGTGGCAGAACCAAGAACACCTTATGTGCCACTACATCTACATACGCAGCAGACGAATGCGTCATGTGACACACCACTCCGGTGAAAAGAGGTTCAGCCAGAAGACTCCTAAGTGATAGAAAGGTGGCACTGAAAAATGCACTATTGAGTTTGAACTTTTTACCGCAATGACCGGTTTGAAGAACAAAGTTGATCATGAAATATGTCATCACTATCCGAATAAGTATACTTAGCATCTCATTTATTATCACTACACTGTGCAATGTATTCACAATCGGCGTTGTCTCGGTAAGGTAATAATGGATTTTTCTTAGAGAATACATTTCCCTAAAAAGTTTGTCACATTCCTTGGATNAAATTATATCACCACGAGCTTCACATTTTCTTCCCAGGAATGTGACAAGCTTTCGAGGGAAATGTATTCTTTCAAGAAGATATTTGTACTTCAGACGGTGCAATGGGTTAGTAGTATCAAATTCTCTGCCACTTTTTTTCTGTTCTGTATTTCTGTGGTTTCTTCTCCGCTGGTTTCTTCACCATCGATTTGTCGATGACTGTTGCCGTGTTGGGAACCGCAGAAACGTGGCTTTCCACCATATTTGGTCTTCTTCGCGACACAGCACACATTCAACACACGATGCAATGACTCCCGTTCGGTACGTGGAAAGAGGTGTTTATGTTTTTCACGTTATTTTCATTGTGATGGATTCTAGACCCCGATCTAAGATGAAAGTTCGGGGTCTAGTAAATGTATCTGGACATCTTTTAGACCTAGAACTAAGCAGGATATTGGGCGGTAAGGGAATATTGTTGATCATCCTCTAACTCCGAAACTTAGATGGATAATAGGTGTTAGGGAATATAACTGAGCATCTTTTAGGTCCAATTCATGAAGGATGGTGTCTTGTAAATATAACTAAATATCTACTATTTCGAAAGCTATGGAGGAATGTTGGTGTCTAGGAAATATAGCTCATCATCCTTTAGGCCTGAAGCTATGTGTGAAGGTTGTATTAGGGTACGCTGAAAGCCCGTCGGCCGTACACCACCGAGAACAATCGCATGCTTGTTATATACGGTTCTTCCGTTGGCTCTACTCTGGGCCAAGGTCCTTGACTCCAGTTCGACGCGCGGGTGACTCGCTGTTAAGTTTTCGATATTATTCTAACAGTTTAGTGTTTAAAAAAATATGCGAAAAAAATCATCTATGAATTTAAAATTCCGCCAAAAGTTCGCATGTCGTTACGTGACGTTTTCTCATACATTCTCAACGGATATCGAGGTATATTTTCCGCGGAAGGTGTTACCAAATTTATTTCAAATTTTTCCCTAACATTAAGACAAAACGAATGAATAACTTAAGGTAAGTACTGATTATTTTAGTTGGAACTTGCGACTGGTATTGGTGCATACGTATTTAATATCACAACGTAAGAGGTAATTACAAAACACATGCAATGCGGTTTTAATAATCTTTCAAGAAAATAATAGTAAGGTAAGGATTAATAAAATGGATGCGTTGCTGTAGAACATGCTTACATTATATATCTCACCATTAAAATATTAACGTAAGCCAATATTTTCAGGTTAAATATACAACCTTGTGATTACTTTGAAAAATATAATTTTACGGACAAAGAAATGAGAAACAATACGGAACACGTAAATTCTAAATAAAAATATCCTGAGAAAATGATGTTAGACAATCCGTTGAATACACTTCGTATATTAATCAGGTTACGTCGAATGAAAATGGGAGACGGGACCGGGATTCGAACCCGGGACCTTGAGCTTTACGCGCTCATGCGNTCTCATTCAACTTGTGAAACCCAAAGACCTCTGAGGTGGTCTCGTAGAGACTAAATTCCTCATCTGAGGCGACTCCCTTAGGAAGTACTTTATTTGGGTAGTATTTTTCCATTTCTGGTTCACAAACATAGAAATCTCCTCATGAGCGCGTAAAGCTCAATGTCCCGGGTTCGAATCCCGGTCCCGTCTCCCATTTTCATTCGACGTAACATGATTAATCTGTTACCTGGCGGTGAGGTTCACCGCAATCTAGGAGATTTCTAACTACGTATATTCAAAATCAATCACTTATAAATTATCAGTTGTTTCATAAATATTCAACAAGGAGAACTACTTCGGAGTCCATGAGAAAGAAAGTAAAGAGGCAACTATGCACATGAGTTGGAAGAATGTACTGGGCGAGACTAAGATCTTCTCAGTAGGTTGAATGTGCGGTGGGAATCAAAGAAGATCAAATATGATGGGAACCCACGTTGCTACGTTTCCTAACACAAATCAACAGTGACGGAACCAGCTGACAGGCAAACAGGACACCACATGTCGTGGGTGCTCAGCAACTTTGCTTCCTTTGCTGCCACGTAATATGGTGGCAGAACCAAGAACACCTATGTGCCACTACATCTACATACGCAGCAGACGAATGCATCATGTGACACACCACTCCGGTGAAAAGAGGTTCAGCCAGAAGACTCCTAAGTGATGGAAAGGTGGCACTGAAAAATGCACTATTGATTTTGAACTTTTTACCGCAATGACCGGTTTGAAGAACAAAGATGAACATGAAATATGTCATCACTATCCGAATAAGTATACTTAGCATCTCATTTATTATCACTACACTGTGCAATGTATTCACAACCGGCGTTGTCTCGGTAAGGTAATAATGGATTTTTCTTAGAGAATACATTTCCCTTAAAAGTTTGTCACATTCCTTGGAAGAACATGTAGAGTCCATACTGAGATCATTTTCGTGATTGAGTAAACCAATGGTGTTTTTTTTTACCTTTTGTAAAACACGTTTCAACTGCTTGCAAAGTACTTTGTGACGATGCCTTAAAATAAGAACGATGACAACGTATTGATGGGTCAAAGCAATAAGTCCCATTAGTGCGTTGTTTCCCAATAATTCACCATAATGACTTACACCTTGAAAGTGATTCACAGATTTTACTTAACTCAAGTAGCAAAACACTATCCAAAACAATATTTAGTTGCAACACAAACATTTAGTTGGAATTTTTTTAAAGATTTTCTCGAACATTGATCATTATTTTGCAATCTATCTCCAACTGTACAGAAACGACTGCTATGAATTTCGGTCTGAAACGTCTCAGAAAAGAGATAAAGACTCCAATATTGAAGGTGACTAACATGTAAGGCATGAAAATAAAGACCGTTTTCGATGAAATCATCAAGTAACCATTTCAATGCAATATCTTTAAAATGGTAGGAAAACAAAAAAAAAACGCGCTAAAATAAAGCATCTATGAAGACAGCGTGAAACTGATGTCTATGAGATACTTCATCACTGAATTACAAAGTCTTGATGATCCTTTAGTGAAATGAGCAGGTGGATATCCGAACAAACGACAAATCCAATACATTGCGCTAATTGACCATTTAAACATTTTCACATACTCTTCACTCCGCATGTATTCTCGACGTATCTTTGCGTGCGAAGAATTTCAAATAAATTGTACACGCATAGAACTCGTGTAGGCTTCCAATAAGTTTAATATGTCTCGCTTTCTATTTCCTGAATGGAAAGTAATTAGCCATGAGATAAATGTCATTATCATTAGAAACATGTCACACATGAGGACGTCAGACATATCACCTTGAATGTGTACCATTTATCATTCCAATTTTTGTACTTCCCTTAAAGGAGATAAGAGATATAAAATTAAAAGGCCACCATTTTTTATATTGTATACATCCATAGCTACTTTTGAATTATAAAATATCTTTCAAATATGTTAATGTAACAAAATTAATAAACTTTAATCAAAAATTTTGCATTTCTATTTTAACACCACTATTATTTCAGTGTCAAATAAAATTTTGTACACTCGTATTATTGAAGTTTCCTTTAGAGAATTCATTAAAATTAATTGTATTTTAGTATGAGAATTAAAATTATTGTATAATCATATTATTTTAAAATACAATTACGCTTTTGAAGAAATCGAAGTCCGTTCAGCTTTGGGTCGACGAAGAGAGAGAGAGAGAGATGGAAGGAGGACGTCTGGTTAAAGTTAAATTGAAATAAAAGTAAGAACTGAGCCTCAGTCGTCGTTGGAGTCAGCGTGGCTTAGCTGAATTGCTGGATGGTCGGGCTGCGATCCGCGGTGAGGAGGGGATTTTCCATCACGCCTTAGGATCCAGACAGACTCCCAAGCCCACTCAGCCTGCTATAATATGAGTACCAGAATCTATCCTGGGGTCAAATCAGTCGAAAGGAGATGCTGACCACAATTCCTCGTCCTAGTACCAAGGAGTTCTTCCCTCTGAGAACCCCTTGAGCACATCGGGTGCCAATTCAGGGATAGTTTGACTTTGACTTTGTCCTCGTTTTAGAAAGCGGATGTTTGTCAAAAACTGGACAAAGTTTGGTGATGGTGAAAAATTTGTCGTCTGGAAATTTATAAAGAAAGAGAAAGCTGGGACCTTGTGCCATACTCAGGAGAATTGTGATCAAGTCACCTGCTTGAAAAGAAAGGGAAATTTAAGATCGACCATAGGAAACAAAGTGGAACACTAATTATCAATCTATAGAATTCGGTGTCGATGACCAGATGACAGGGACTTTCCTCTAAGCGTTAGGAAACTTTAACCCTACTGATAGGAGACTGAGAGTAGGGGGAGAAGCTAATATCTTTGTTGAAAGATTTCAAATGATTTAGACCATGAACAATAAAATGGGAACGTGATTGGTTGATAAAATGAGTGGCCTAAAACCACAAACCAATAAAGACAGGCAACGTTGGCTTACGTAATGACGTATTTTGAAGGCGTGGCCAGCCCCAGTCGAGTATAAGGAGATGAGAGAATGCAAAATGATATAAAAGCACGCGTTTACTTATTTAATAATTATTTTTTTAACCATTAGTGATAGTCTTCTTTTTGAGAACTCGTTATAGAATGATCTATGTGAACATTTGTTATTGAGCATCATCTTCTTGAGTTTTTCTAAAGCATTATCTTAATACAAGATCAGAATGGTTGGAAGTTAAGAACTAATGTTGAAATACAAAATATAAAAGATCGAGAGGACATAATTAGATTTATTAAGAAACAGATTGAGATGGCTTGGACATTTGAACAGGATGGAGAAAATCGTATGCCACGAAGAGTAGTTAAAACATGAATGGAAAGCAGACGGCGAGAAGATTGGCCCCGCAACAAGTGGAGTGATAAAGTTGAGGCTGACCTGAAGACAATGAACATCCGTTCCTGGAGGTCAGCTGCTGAGGACCGAAGTAGATGGCGAAATAATGTACAAGAGACCAAAGTTAACACAGGGCGATAGCGCAGAATAAGTACGTAAATAAGTAGGTTTTTTGATGTGATCTTGTACTTGAGTTTTCATTGACCATTGATTATCATCATTATCAAGGTTAGTGATCGGTGATGCGATAGTTAGATACGAGAGTTGTGATCTGAGATTTGATCATTAAGATTTAACGTGTAGGCAATGCCATGATTTTTTATCCGTTCGTTCACGAGACATTTAGTGATGAGTCGTGCGAATGACGTTAGAGAGATCTCCAAGGCTGTCGTGGTATCCGTGCTCTGTGACTACATCGACCAAGGACTGGGCATCTCAGTTGCCGGTGATTAATAGAGAGGCTGACGCGACGCAAGACGAGGCAAGCATTAATTATTATTAATAGGAAATGTAGCTTATTTAATTGAAGCAATAGGGGGATGGAGTCAGGTGGTAAGCTATTGTTAGTATGTGGGTTGCCTAGCTGGGTTTACCAACCACTTAGCCTACGAGGAAGGATTAGTAGAAGATGTTAGTAATAGTTAGAGTTATAGATACATGTAGGAGGTGGATAGAGGAAGGGGGTTTGGTTTTCAGTAGTCACAGCTATATGAACTGCGGCATTCATGTGAAAAGCAACATATTTTTTCTACGCACACACGGAACGATGAGGCTAGAACGCCACCACCTGAGTCACGCAGGGGCAGTGAAGCATTAATGAACCTAGCCTTNCATTAATGAACCTTGCCTAAATTGCTGCTCCAAATAAATCCTGCTTAAGACTTCTTTTCAATTCTATTTTGTTAAGATTGGTACACTGACGTGAGACTATTTTGTTAGTTATGTTACAAATGGCGCCTTTACAAGGACGACATTTTTTAAATAGTTTCTAAATTTTTAATTTTGTTGCATTAACTTTTTGGTCGGTACTTTTTCCTGTAATGTATTTGATAATACTGTGTTTTGTAATATTGTGCATTGTTCTTTTTATTTTTGATGGCTTGTATTATGTAAACTTGTTTATGATATTCTGGTAGTAATGTGTTTTATTATTTAATAAAAAATAATGGTTGAGTAATTTCTTAATAACGTATTTTGTGATGTCTTCCGTATATATAGAATAGTAACGTATATNTAACGTATACATAGCATTCCAGCAGAAAATGTGTTGATAATGTTAACCGTTAAAGATGCAGTGCTGTGCTCGATTTATCGAACTGTGAGACATGCGTAGCAGCTACGCTTGAGAGTAGCAATCTTGTATCTGGAAGCATTTCTTCCCAGCATATATCACGAAATTTTAAAGCGATTGCGTCAAGAGAAAGTTCACGCAATGCGTTCCAACGCGGTCCAGACATCTAAATAGATATACCGGATTCTCATATCGCAAAGCCCGAAAAGGTTAATGAATATAAATAAATAAATAATAAATAAATTTATTGTCAAAAAACAGTACAAACTGCGTATGACCACGTGGAGGGGAAAAAAAACTAATTTACTCTCCGGAAGCAAGCAAGGGACCATCCCATCAATTCCGATCAAGGGCCCTAAGGCAGAGGCGGATTCAAAAAATTCAGCAAAAATTCCTAAATAAGATAAAAAGTTAGCTGCGAGTTATAATACTAATNCATCATCGACAAATCAACAGTGACGAAACCAGCTGATAGGCGAACAAGACACCACATCGCGTGGGTGCTCAACAACTTGGCCACCTACGCAGCCACGCATTCTGGTGGCAAGACCAAGAACACCTGGTGTGCCACCGCACCTTCATACGCAGCAGACGAATGCATCATGTGTCACACCCCTCAAATCAACACAGGTTCAGCAAGAATATACGTAAGACCAAGAAAGGCTGCATAATTTTTAATTTTGAAGACCGAAGATGAATAAACAATATGTCATATGCAATCCGTATAAGTATACTTGGTAACTGACTTGTTATCACTACGCTGTAAAATGTATACACAATCAGCGTTACCTCTGTAAGGAAACAATCGATTTTGCTTGCAAACTTTGTCACATTTCTTGGAAAAACATCAAGTTCTTTTTCGTGCATGTCCAAATTATTGGATAATTTCGTTACGTTTAGTAAAACACGTTGCAACAGCTTGCTAAGTACCTTTTACCGATGACTTAAAATGAGAACGATGACAAAGTATCGGAAGTTTAAAGATATAGATCCCAGTAATGCGATATTTATCACTAGTCCATCAGCACGATTTATATCTTGAGAAGGTCTCACAGAATTTACAATGATCATAATGACAAAGAAAAGTCCAAATACTACAACAAAACAGGAGTTAAGTTGAAAAGTTTTACTATACAAAGCCCGAACATGAATAAAAATTTTACAATCTATCTCCGACAGTGTAGAAATGATTGTCATAAATTACGGTCTGGAACATATTATAAAACAGAAAAAATAACCCTATTTTGAAAGCAAATAACATATGGGGCATGAAAAGAGAGATTGTGTATGATAGATACGGCGTTTGTCACAAACTATTTTGACGCCGAACCTTTGAAAAGGTAGGTAAACCAGAAGACGCACTCAGATGCAGTATACATATGGCCATCGTGACACTGATATCTAAAAGATACTTTATCACTGAATTACAAAGTCTGGATGATCCTAGAGTCTAATAAGGGGGAACATGTCTGATCAATAGACAAATCCAATACATTGAACAAATTGACCATAGGAACATTTTCACATACTTTTCTCTACCAATGGTTTCTCGATGAATCGTGTCCACCGAAGTGTTTCAATTACAATACAGTGTGTTACGAACTGGGAAATGCGTCCTAATAATGTTTATTTCACCGTTTCCAATTTCATAGTGAAAAATAAATAGTTATGTGATCACATTAATCATCATTAGAAATGTGTCAGCCAAGTCTAGTCTATTATTTTTATATTGTTCACATGTTATATAATTTTGAAATTATTAAATATTTTTTACATATGTGAATGTAACAAATGAATATAGTTCAAATAATATTTATTCTTTTTGATTGATGTTAATGTTATGGAAATACTTAAATACGAAACAATCCAAAATACCATTAACATAAATCTACGCTACTAAATTCCAGAAAAATATCTTCATTACTCATGCTAACCATAGAACCCTTTCTCCACCCACCTTCAAAAATAATATTTCCCAGAACAACTCATATTGTTTCTTAACCCTTCCGTCAAAAGACTGTTGAAGTCCACTTTTCCTCCTCTCAGGTATAAAGTACTGTTCCTAGCATTTGCCAAAAAATATTCCTTTCTATTAAGAGGAATTTGGTTCAGTTTACTAATTTCCTTCTAGTTCTTCTTTTGCATTCTTGCGTTTAAATATTTCATTTTTATCTCAATTATTATTGACATGATTTTTTAAATATTTTATTAATTTTATTACTACTCATTTTGTTTTACCGCTTATTCGTAGCCTAATGATGCTTAATACGTAGCCATAAATCTTATGATTTAATTCATAACAATATTAAATATTGGTGATACTTAACCACAATATTTTCAATTTCTTGATCATATACCAATTAATATGCAGCCAAATATCATTTGCTCTGAAAACAATAGATAATAGGTAACAATGGAAGTTAGCAGGTATAAATTAATTTTACGTAGTCAGTTTTTAATTTTTGTAAAAATGAATTAGCATCATTTTTTAATATTTTTTCTTAAAAGGTTGAAATATTTGGGTTCCAAAACGACATACATTTGGGAAAACGTTATTTACATACCCGCGGATTAATAAATATCTATTGAGTTGCACTACACATATTGTATAAGAACTGTTTAGTACCTCTACTTCCACTAATTTTGTAAAAGATTTTAAGAAATGAAAATAATTTCAGTTAGACAAAGAAAACAAATCAGCTGAAAGAACTGATCCGTACGGAATTCCACATGTAATAATTTTCCCCGTGCTTTTTTTGTTTTATACCTTCACTGTTGTTTGCGACTTTCTAAAAATGTTTTCAAGAACTTTAAGACGTGACCTCTTATTCCAACCGTTTCAAGTTTAAATGACAAAATATCACGCCTAACCATATTGTAAACCGTTTTGAAATCAATAAAAGAAATTGTATTGTTTTCTAGACTTTCATAAACTTGCAGCAAAAGGCGTGAACATTGAAATTAATGAAATAATTTTAATTTTCAAGCGAATTCTACACTTAACGATAATTAATCCAACTAATCACTAGAGTAATTCATTAATTACTTAAGGGTTTTTAATATTCACATCCAATAAAGAAAGTACGACAACTCGTACCTTCTTTTAAGGAAAAGGAAAAAATTGGAAACGTAATTGGTACACACACATCAAAGTCGTTTGTCTGACGTCTTCGTGAGTGAGAAATGTCCGCTGATGACTAAGTTGATCTCATAACTACTAATATCAATAATGAAATTAGAGTGCGAAATTAAATATTTAAGAGCATAAATAACCAATAAATATCCCTTTCTTGTAACATCGTTCGTACACTGTGGTGTATCTTATGTGCTATTTAACTGCTGATGTTCGTTCGAAAGAATAATCTCGAAACCATGGGGAGAGAGGAGAATGAGAAGAAGTTTCTGTGGTCAATTAGTCCAATGTATTGGACTTGCCGTATATTCGGACATGCCCCTGCTCAATTGTCTCCTGGATCATCAAGACTTTGTAATTCAGTGATAAAGTACCTCATAGATATCAGCTTCACGTTGGCCATGTGTATGATTTATCTGAGCGTGTTTTCTCGTTTACCCACAATTTTAAAAACATGGAGTGCAAAAAGTGAAGGTGACATTTTAATGGACACAATCACTGCCTTGATAAGTTATATGTTTATTGCCTTTAATATTGGAACCTTCATATCCTTTGTGGGAAATTTCAGATCGAAATTCATGGCAATTGCTTCGATACTTTCGGAGATTGATTGCAACATTTTGATCGATGTTCAGACCACTTATAAAAAGTCTTTTCAACGTAATGCCTGTTTTGTAGCAGCTTTAGGACCTTTTTTTGGCTTTATGTATTATGTTAATTATGTGAATAATTTTCAAGACATAAGAGATTATGATGGAATAGTAAGAAACATTGCCGTAATGGGACTTGTTACTTTGAACTATCAATACGTCGTCATAGTTCTTATTTTAAGGCATCGTTACAATGTACTTAGCAAGAAGTTGGAACTTGTTTTACACAATGTAACGAAAACCTCTATTAGTTTGGCAAAACAAGAATATCATCCCACCATGAACTTTACATGTTCTTCGAAGGAATGTGACAAACTTTCCAAGGAAATGTATTCCCTAAGGAAGACCCATTATTTACTTACAGAGACAACGTCGGTTGTTAATACATTGTACAGAGTAGTGACAACAATTCAGTTACTAAGCACATTTATACGGATAGTGTATACATTTTCTATGTTCACCTTCCTTCTTCAAACGGACATTTGTTCTAAGAATGTTAGAATGGACGCATCATTTCTCTCTTTCGCCTTTCTTGCCCTTACGTTTTGTGTGACTGAACCTGTGTTTATCGGAGGGGTTTGTCACATGATGCATTCGTCTGCTGCGTATGTAGGTGTGGTGGCGCACCAGGTGTTCTTGGCTCTGCCACCACATTGCGTAGCTTCAATGGAGGCCAAGTTGCTGAGCACCCACGCAATGTGGTGTCCTGTACGTCTGTCAGCTGGTTTCTTCACCGTCGATTTGTCGATGACGGTCGCCGTATTGGGAGCCGCAGCTACGTGGGTTCCCATCATATTCGGTCTTCTTTGATACAAGTTGTACATTCAATCCGCGAAGAACAGTTTGCTTTCTCCCTGTAAATGGCAACATTTTACTAGCATTCTGATGAACTTGATGATAGTGCTAGTGTAAATGTTTGTGAAAAATTGTAACGAAAAAAATATAGTATTAATCGGTGGTATCAAGTTTTTTTTACGAAAAATCACCAATAAAATTACAGATATTTAACCATATGTTTGTGTGTTATTGTATATGTTTCCCTATTACCATTTTTTATATTTATGATTTGATTTTGAATATACGAAATACTTTAGTTCATTGCCTGAGAACAATTTTTTTTCAGAGTTTTTCTATAATGTTTGTTTAAACTAGATGGCAATTGAATACGTGGTAACAGAGTTTTTTAAGTTTTTTGCGTTTGCTTTTTGACGAAATTCATATCTCTTGGGTAATCCATCTATTGTATTTTTTGCGTAATTAATTTCTGGTTTATGGGAAAACTAGTGTCGTAATGTTTCAGGAATAGTGAGATAATTACAATAAATTTGTCGTTGGTGTTTTGGCAATTGTAAACATCTTTCCATGTTTCTTCACGCAAATATTTTTTTAATATGGATTGATTTGTCTCATTCAATTCTCTTGAAAACTTGTAAAGGATTTTAAGTGGTTTTAGTTTATCTTTCATAGTCAATACGTTAGCAAGGTGATCGCAGTATCCGGCGATAAACAACTCAGAGAAATACGAGATTCCATTGTTGACGATAATTTAAACTAGCAATAATTGAGATGAACCGGAGAGGTTAGTGGGGTCGTTTATTATAGTGATAAGGTTGAAGGAGTCGATAAGATTCTTGAATCGATTATTTGGTGAATGCGCAGAGTCGGATGTACTCAGGAAATCGATATTGAAATTAACGTATATAACGATAGATTTAGTAAAATTGTGATATGTTAAAAATAATTTTCGAAATTCAAAAAAAAATATCAAGATCTGATTGAGGAGGTCTATAAATAAACAAAACAATAATACCGGTATCGGTCAGATTAAGTGCATAAATTTCGAACACACTTTCTACGCAGAAGTTCTCGTAGTCTGGCAGTGGAGAAGATAAAATAACATTACGAACGTAAATGCACGCACCTCCGTGAGGATTTTTTCTTTTAAAATTTTGCCGATAGTAAGAACTTGCTAAATAATAAATGGAAATATCAGTATAATTGATGTTGTAGGTAAAAGCCAATGTTCTGTGTGGCATAGCAAATCGAATGGAATTTTGTGTTCCACATTCTCAAAGTATGCAATTTATTTGATGAGGATTGAACATTACGAAGAAATATAATTATTTTATTTTTGCAAAGAGTTTGTGATTCACGAGAGATGGAATCGACGTTAGATCATGGAGAGGAATTTTAAGTCTGTACAGTTTCTGTTTTCGGTTCAAGGCCGCACTCTGCACCGAACGGGATTTTCACCTTCGAGTACCACATTGTACTCCTTAGCGCAAGTTTTAACTGTGAATTAGGGCGGCAGGAGATGAGGATGGAGGAATCGATGAGGACGTGTGAGATGAGGAAGCAGAAGGTGGAAGAACGAGGAAAAGAGAAGAAATAGGTGTGAAGATAGGAGGAAGAGTTGGTGATGAGGAAGGAGCAGGGGGAGCTGGTGGAGAAGGAGATGTGGTAAGAGCAGGAGGAGGTGTAGGGGTGAGTAAACGGGCAGGTGGATGAAGTGATGTTAGATGTGAAGCTAGGAGAGAACCGAAGTGATGTTTTCCACACGTTCTCAGATATAAACTGTGCTGGGTAAAGTGTTTGGCAGTCAGGTGTGTTTGCAAACCAAAAAATAATTTTTGTGTCTGCCAGGTGATGTTTTAGGGAGATGTTTGCCAGGGTAATGTCGTGATTTATTTGTGGAATGTTAAAGCGTGGAAGCATGCTACAGAGTACTGTTTGTGTGATGAGAGACCATTCTTGGTTTTTGTAGATATTCAGACGCGTTGAAATGACCACCCAAGTTAATATCGTACTGCACACCTATGATGATTACTGGGTCTCGCTCTGTAGGTGTCCAGGACTCGAATAACTTCAACCAAACGAACGTATGGCTTAAAGAAACGAAAGACAACTAACACTAAATGAAGGATACCAGTATTATAATATATTTATTACTACGGAAGTTAAAAATGAGATATTAAATAAATAAAGAAATGAATGAGATATTATGCAAATAAACCGACGAAAAAATTAAAGAAATAATTATTAAGGACGACAACTGGAGGTTAATTATTTCGACAATTACTACTCTATATTACTTTAGAATGTAAATATATAAGAAAAAAGTAAGAGAAACGAATTTGAAAATGATGTAATAATTCTCCTAAATTATGACTACAAAAATTACCAATGTGCTATATTTTGGGAAGAACTTCATCTAGATACAGAATGTGTAAAATTCGAAATCAATGAAATAATGACGACGAAAATTTTGTTGCTACATTTCCCTTGGGATATATTTTGGGAAGAAATTTATCTAGATACGGAATGTGTAAAAATTCTCCCCTGGGAAATAATTGTAACAATCCTAACTCAGATCTATCGCATGCTAAGATGTTATCGCATGTTTTTAGCAATTATCGCATGTTAAGATTGTATGGATGTTTTCAGCAATTCAAACTAACAGCACAGCCACCTTGAAAAACGTGTCACAAAGGTATGAAGTATTTGTTAGGAGAAGACAGGCCGTAACATTTTATGACCATCTCGATCGTCTAATTTCTCAATGATTTTCACCTGTGGGAATATTAGATGTGTCTGAAGTACTCAAATAATCCTCACACACGAGAAGAATTACTCCTCTGTAATAGAAGCGATATTGCTACCTTCCTTTAAGAAGAACCGCTATTCGTGTCTTGCAGTTTGTAAAAACACGCTGCATCGACGTCAACGGTGGCCATTTCCAGCATTTTCTGCAATGGACAGTTCTTCTGTTCATTAACAGGTGTCAATTCCGTTTCAGTCTTATAAACATTTTCTGCATCAGTTTTATTTTCCTCATCCTGGATAATCACGATTACCATTTCCACGTTTAACCGGAAAACTTCATCATCACAGACATATCTTGATACAGTAAAGTGAAAGTTATGTATATTTTTTGGTCTTATTAAGAACAGAACCTAAAGCCCCAAAGAAAAAAATGAACTGAAACCCAGTGCTTCTCTGAGAGATGCGTTTGCATTTATCTTGACATATTCCACTGGTTTTTTATTTCAAGAAACATTATTTAGTAGACTTGTACTATTATACTCTACGTCATTTCAGACTTACTCAGGGAAGTCAATTTCTCAAATGTATTAAATTGAATAAAACTTTATTTAAGTCACATTTATTATTCTATAATTTAAATAGCAATTCATTAAATCTGTTTTGAAAGTCATTGTACAGAAGGGAATATATAAATTTATTGTATCCAAAGCGACATAATTAGGATACTAATAATGTTCGATAATTTTCCAAAGCTGGACAACCAGAAATACCGCTGCAAGAACTTTCCAGAAACAGTCGTTGTGTGGAAAAAACAATGCTTCTCAGGTATGTGTATCTATCTATGTGAAGTATATTGTTTCCCCGATAATTCATTAGCACCAAACTTGAAAATGATTTGAAATACAAAGGAAACACGAGTCTATTTCTTGATTGCTTGCTCCGGCTTGATTTACAAATCACGCCCATTTTCTGGTTTGAAAGTATTTAATATGTTCACAAAATGAACAGAAAAGTTTTGTTCTGCATGAAATTCTGCGTAAAGATTGCTAAAGAGTATTTATGTTCGTTGAATCTTGGAGTCTCATTAATAAGGTCAACCTATGAGGTAATTTACAAAAGTTCAGACAGGAAAATTATTCAGAAGAACAATTTTTCTATATAGATATTATGTAGATAATAGAACAAATTGTAATGTTTGAGATATAAGAATTTTTAATCATATTGAACTGTTTGATATGTTATCATGCTTGATAATTTTAATATTATCTTTCTTGTATAATTTTTTTCTAATTTTAATATTGAATTAAGTTTTAGATCATTTAGAGGTTATTGTTATAAAGTATAAATAAAGTTGAAAGGCGCACAAACCCGGATTTTCTCTTTGAACTCTGTAAAATCATTAGTAAACTTTGCTTATTTCAACCATTTGCACACAGAAAACGAATTCAAAAAATTTAAGTTTTAATTAAAAAAAAAAAATATTGTTCTCTATAGCAAAAGAAAATTCTTAATTAAAAACTAACAAAATTATATTTCATAACACTGGTGTAATATTTGAGAATAAAAGGAAAAACAAAATTATTCGTAAAAGCTTATTTATTTTGTTTCTTTGCCACATTAAAAACTATTTAATATTATTAAATATATCAAGTAGTCATGGATGTCATTATGAAGATAATGAAGTAGCTTTTTTTATTGTGTTTCGAACCCTCTTAAAAAAGAGGACGTTTGTAATACAGAATGATACAAAGAATAGAAAGCGGTATGTCTGACGTCTTCGTGTGAGAGAATATCCGCTGATGATTAAATTTATCTCGTATATGCTGACTTTCCATTACAAAATTAGTGATGGTGACATTAATCTTATTACACTGCACATAAAATCAATGAAAAAACGTTTGTTGTAACATCGTTAGTAGTTTTAATTTTCCCCTATGTGTATGGTAATTGAAATACTGGGTTGTAAACGACTCATCGAGAAACCATGGGGAGAACAGAGAATGTTTAACAGTTTCTGAGATCATTTAGTCCAATGTATTAAATTAGTCGCTTTTTTGGAAATGCCCCTGCACATTGGATACAAGGATCATCAAGTACCTCAAAGACATCAGTTTCACACTGGCCTTATGTATGTTTTATCTGAGCACCTTTTTTCATTTACTTACTATTTGAACAAATGGCATGACAATATATTTGTTACCTTATAATTACAATCATGTCTTATAAATATTGTGTTCTATATTGCGACCTTTATCGCTTCTGTGAGAATTTTTAGTCCGAAATTNTGTGTTGGGAACCGCAGAAACGTGGCTTTCCACCATATTAGGTTTTCTTCGTGTTCCAGCACACATTCAGCACACGAAGCAAAGCCTGATCCATGGCAATCGGCAAGTTCGGACTGTGGCAAGCGATGTACATGTTTTCCATTTTATTTTCATTGTGATAGACCCTACGACCGAAACTACGAAGAATGTTCGAAGTCTACGAAATATAGCTGAGCATCCTTTAGATCCAGAACTAAGAACGATAGTTGGGGTCTAGAAAATATAGTTGAGCTTCATTTAGTTCCAATTTTTGAAGGGTGGTGCCTTGTAAATATAACGTACCATCTACTAGGTCACAAGTTAGGGAGGAAGGTTGGTGTCTAGGAAATAATGATTATCTTCCTTTAAGTCCTAAGATATATTGGAAGAGGGGATTGGTGTACGCTGAATGCCCCTCGGTCGTAGTCCAGCGAGTTCCCTCGCATGCTTGTTATCTACTGTTCATACGTTGGGTCTACTCTGAGTCAACACCGTTGTCTGCAGTTCTATGCGCGAGAGACGCGCTGTCAGATTAACGGTATTATTTTAAAAGCTTAATATTAAAACTATAATATACGAAAAAATAATCTATGAAATTATAATTTCGCCAAAAATTCACATGTCGTTACCTGATGTTCCTGCTTAGTCATACTTACTCAACATGTCTCGGGTAGGTTTTTCGAACAAGATGTTATTTATTTCAACATTTTCCATAACATGAAGACAAAACGAATGAATAACTTAAGGTAAATACTCATTAGATCAATTGGAACTGGGATTGGTGCATACGTATTTTATGTCATACGTAAGAGGTAAGTACAGAGCACATGTATTGCGGTTTCAAAAATCTTTTAAGAAAATAATAGAAAGGAAAAGTTTATTAATTGAATGCGTTGCTGTAGAACATNGAGAAGAACTCAGATACAATATACTTACGGCCACCGTAAAACTGATATCTAAAAGATACTTTATCACTTAATTACAAAGTCTGGATGAACCTAAAATCTGATAAACAGGGGATTGTCCGATCAATAAACACATCCAATACATTGCACTAATTACCACGGGAACATTTTCACATACTCTTCTCTACCAATGGTTTCTCGATGAATCGTGTCCACCGAAGTGTTTCAATTACAATACATATGGGAGTGAACAAAACGTGTAACAAACTGGGAAAGGAGTCCTAATAATGTTTATTTCTCCGTGTCCAATTTTATAGTGAATAATAAATAGTTATGTGATCACATTAATCATCATTAGAAATGTGTCACCCATGAAAACGTTTAACATGTCCCCTTCATGTGTTCGTACCATTTATCAATTCTCCTATTTTCTACTTTCCTTAAAGATGTACGAGTCACACAAAATGGAAGGCTACTCTATTATTTTTATATTGTTTACATCCATAGCAACGTTATATAAATTTGAAATATTTAAATATCTTTCACANATATTTTAATATCTTCCACTCATGTGAATGTACCAAATAAATATAGTTCAAATAATATTTATTCTTTTTGATTAATGTTAATGTTATGAAAATATATAAATATGAAACAATCCACAATACCATTACCATACATTTAAGCGAAGAAATTTCGCAACTTTTATCTCCAATTCTCCAAACAACCCTTTCTCCGCCCTCTTTTAAAGACAGTATTTCCCGGAACACCTATACAGTTTCTTAACCTTTCCGTCAAAACACCGTTGACGTCCACTCTTCCTCCTTTAAAGTACTGCACCCAGCCACAAACGAGCGCTTTTGCCAAATATATTCTTCCCCATTAAGAGGAATTATGTTCAG
>NNCF01130080.1:143636-164890 GCA_002313205.1 Laupala kohalensis | reverse complement strand
ACAGTTCAGTTATATCGCCCGTGTATACCAAAAACAGTATCCAAACTTGCTGCTTCCTCCAATTCTCCACTTCGGATTTCTTGATTCTCCTTCGTTGGATTCATGGTTTGATCTATGAAAAAGTTAATTCAACCATATCTAACATTTTACCTAAGAATTTACTTTGATTTTTGTTCGTTTTATTTTTTAAATATTTTTACAAATTTTATTTTCCCAAAACAGTTTCCTTCTTCATTTTGGCATCATCTACACAGTTCTCTTAACTCTCTATGTTTACTAGGTGGAGTATCGTGTAATATTCGGAATAAAGAGTTGCAACGGTGGCGTAGCAAATGGCAGAAATGGCAACGAAACCCGCTACACTGAAATGTACTTCGTTGTGAGGGAGTGTGTGGCTAGAGTGGACCTAGTACCTGCGCGGAATAGCCGCGGAAAATGTAGTCACACCGGACTCATACTCGTAAAAGTATGCGGTTGCGTGTTCATGGCTGTGAAAGGGTACGCTGTACTCCTCTCGTATGTGGGGCTATTGCAAAGTGGAGAGGAAATGTTGCTATATGTGTGGGGAACTTTTAAGGAAGTTTGGCATGGCATGCTTAACAAGTATTTACAGAAAAATAAAGATTCAAGGACACAGTGACTACATATGTGGAATTTAGGAGAAAGATGATGGACATGTCTTTTGAGAATGACACGAATGTGTTTCAGAAAGGGATGAATTCGTTCGAAAAATGAAGAAAGAAGGAATAAGGGGTATACAGAAAAGGGTAGTAATGGATAATGGAGGTTCTTTTGTGGGTGTGAATGTCATTTTTACTTTTTTTTATTACTCTCGAAATTTTTCTGCATATATCTACAATTCATTTTGGAATGATAAATAGATAACAGTACAAATGTATTAAATAATTCCTAAATATAATGAATATTAAATCCGCCACTTCCCTTGGGCCCTTGATCGGAATTTATGGGATGGTCCTGTGCTTGGAAGATGGAAAAAAAATATTGTAGATTTGCTTTTTGGTCTTCTCTGGTTCTGTTTCAGTCGTGGACTTGGAGAGACTGAGATCTCTCTCGGGGATTTAATTGAGTGTCGAAGAAGTCGGTGGACAACAAATCTGATGTTGGAAGTTTGTGAGTGGCTCCAACTTCGACTTCTGAAAGTAAAGAAGGAGATATGTTGGAAATGGGGAATATAGAGACTTCCAAATTTACGGTAAAATTTGTGTTGTTATTACAGGTGAGAATTATAGGTACGTTCTCTCTTTTTGCACTTTAATCGCACATATTTGGGTCATAGTGATTCATGGATACATAAGTTCTAAAGATGTTTTATATTTTGTGATTATTGGATTGAGATAAAATTGAAAGTCTATCTGAATTAGGTTATCACCAGAGATGGGCAAAGTTAATGTCCGATTTAAGTTCGTTAATCGTTATACCGTTTGTCCAAAAGTTAACTTTCTTAATTGTTAAAGCGTTAGTTTGCTGTTAGAATTTAACGGAAGTTGAAGAAGTTAATTGAATTTTTTGAATGTTAAATCAGTCAAATAGTCAAGGATTTTATAGTAAGTCACAATAATTCATTATAATGAAGGTATAATGAAGAGATGCTAGGCTGGGTAGAGAGGATAAATAAAAATATATGTCATATTTATTATGTTTCTTGTATTTAAACTAGTAAGTAATATATTCTTCATGCTAAATCACCTTGAATGAGGTGCATTTTTCCTTTCAAAGGGAAAACGTTTATCCTTCATAATACATTTTTCAGTAAAGTCGTAAAACTGTACTATAAAATTTTCTTGCACATAATATGTAGTTTATTTTGTATGATGTAAAATCACTAATAGCAAATACTTTGAGATCGTTAACTGAAAAGTTTTTTTTCTCTATTCGGTTTTGTTCATTTCACGTGCGCCCATTACCGATCGTCAGTTCAGATGATGCGAGATATCATGTTTAACAATGTTTTAAAAAAGTTAACGGGATTAAGTTAATGGAAGACGGAAGTTAGTAAAAACGTGTACGGTTTTAGAAATTAACTTAAAAGCTAAAAAAATGTAAGAAAATTTTAACTTCGTTAATTAATGAAATAATGCTTTTCTGCCCAGCTATAGTTATCTCTTTCGGGACCATTGAGGAACTTATTTCTTTGGGATCTGTGAGTTGACTAAAGGAGGTAACAGTGCGAAGGCAAAATGAGGGGATTATGTGAAGCAATATTCATTGAAATGGTCGAAAACGAAAAAATGAATACGATATGAGCGATATTAACAATGTTATCCCCAATTACTAAAATATGTATTTTAAAAACCTTGTGTCCTGTGGTTTATCTATACCGCATAACCAACCTACAAAATTAAATTCATCATTATGATATTTAAACCAGTTAAATTAGCAACAATTATTTAATTTTTGTAATATATACACAAAAATTTGCTAAAATATTAAGAAATAGAGATAAAGTGTAAAGTAATGTCAAGAGACCAAATTACAAAACATACCATAAAATATCTAAAATAAAACATGGACAAGTTTTATATCTATAATAATAAACTCTTTATCCATTTAATCCACTCACTTTCACATTACGCAATATAGATTCGCCGCTTCCTAAAGAAATTAATGTATAAATACCGTTAAATGGTTGTGTAAAGTTCCGTTACATTTTACTTTTCTGACTCCAAACTGCAAGTTTAGTGATAAATTGAGTTATTTGGTAATAAAAGTGTTGACTCTCCAAACTGACTTATCTTTTAAGTGGACACAGATAAGAGACAACTTTATCATGCCACCGATGACACGTGGTTTATCTTTCCCCCCTTCTCCACTTCACCGTGACTGGAGTGGATGAGTCCTCGCGCGCCTTTGTCGGCCATTAAGCACGCCCGTAAAGGGGCGACATAAAATTTCACTTTACTTTCGCCGAATATGAGTTTCCTTACCATCGTGCACTTCGAGGTTGGCGTATAAGAGAAGGGTTTTGCATATTTCTCTCAAGTAGGGAATTTTTAATACTGAATATTTCGTGCATGTTAGATAATAAATATTTCATTATACTTGTGTGCGATGGACTCTTAAATTATATTCCGGCGTGTGCTTTAGTATCACATTGTCGTCGTTGTCGGGAATTTTATTTCAGCTATACGGCGTTGTGTCAAGGATATTCTTTAAATCAGGGCTTCTTGATCTATGGCTCATGTTTGCCCTGGAGATCACAAAAATGTTGTGAGAGGTTTGGTAATGATTAAACATTTATTAAAAGTATACGCCCAAAAATGAAATATATAACAAGTAATTCACTAATATTAGGGCTGAACTACACTATCTAAAAAAAAAACATTACATAAATTTTGATTTGGAAACACAATAGAGTAGTGAACAATATAACAAAATGGTTCTATAAAGGAGAAATATATTTTTACAATGATTTAGTAGTTAATGAACCATTTAACTTTTCGCGTACTGTATTCAACTTTTCGCGTACTGTACACAACTGGCTGAGTTGTAGAGTTTTGAGTTTAAGTCATAACATCACTTAATTGCAAGGACAGCTTTAGAATTTCCGTTTACACGTACTATGCAGTGTGATTTTTTATCAATAAGAATATCGGATTATATATCCCTCAAGTTATGAATATCTGTAGGAAATAATATTTCTTTTGTATTATTCAAACAAACTTAATTTGTACTGGCTGATTACCAGGCGTTGTTCGGAATTTTTCTCAGACATCATCTTTCACTCAGGGAAAAATGAAATCTATGTTGTAAGATCAAAACACTTTTACTTACTGTTTTACTTACAGTATCCTAATTTTTCAAACGTATTATATTACAAATTTAATACTAAACTTGACTGTATAAGCTACACCAATTCGTGGGAGCCGCATCGGTCTAATATTTGCTTCCGAGGTATGACGCGGCTGCACCATTTCATTAAAAACTCTTGTAAAAACTAACTCTTCGTCAAAATTTTACCATTTAAAGACGATTTTTATCCTTGTTAAATGCACAAAACACAGGATCCATTAAATTTGATGATGATTAATTTTTTTACGTCTTAAATTACTCTCTTAGAATGAAGTATTTCAACACTTCCATTTTTAATAAAGTTTTGTCGATGATTTAGGTTAAGTTTTGTAGAAAGTCATATACTTTCGCGGACGTTTTTGTAGAACTCTTTGAGGCAAATAATATTACCATTCATAGTTGTCACCTATCTTTAACCGTTGAGGCAGTGTTCGCAAATATAACTTTCTCCCCGATTTTATCAACATTTATCGCCAGAAACAATTTCTGTCATTCTTATTGCACACATAAAAAATAAAAGTTAGCTTATGTTCATCCTGGACATCTAAACTATCTCCTTGTCAANTCTGTCATTCTTATTGCACACTTAAAAAATAAAAGTTAGCTTATGTTCATCCTGGACATCTAAACTATCTTCTTGTCAAATTTCATCACGACCGGTTTAGTGGATTAGTTGTGATCACGTAGCAAATAGACTCGTTTTCCCGTTACGTATTAGTATGAACTGTGAGTTTGGGAAACTATGTAGTTTGAATAAACTGATATTGAAAAATCCAACCCTAACAATTCACCGTGTTTTCCCCTCATGTTAATAGTTTATTCATGAAATGCGTTAAGTATCTTCGAGACGTTGAAGGAAGTTTTCGAGATGTTGAAGGAAGATTTCGATAAAAATTATCAGTGAACGATGGATGATGAAAGCCTTGAAGTGAAAGATGAAAGACCTTCGAAATGTTGTGAATGAACTTAAGTAAATGTTTTTTTCTTTTCAATATTTAAATATGAACATGGCAATTGAAACTGTTTTATAAAAATTGATTTTTTTTCGGAATCCATCACTTTATTTGGTTTAAGATGTAGATTCTTGTCTTTAAGTAATACCATTGCACAGTGCAAAGAGCCTTACAATCTCGGTAGAGAATTTCACGTGACATGTAAGTTCCTTGGTGTTCTCGCGTTTCAGTTCTCCTTTAAGACGCTCACACGATGGCATCATACGTAATCGTCTTCTCTCACACTTTTCTTCAACTGCTCTTTCAACTCTTCTCCTCTCAACTGAATGTTATATTCTCGATTTCCAGATAATGCTCAGAGGCATTATTATGATTAGAACGGCGACGGCCACTGCAATCTACGTCCTGCGTTATTTTTTATACGCCGCTCCTTTCATCCTGCCTTTGGGCGGCCATTGCTTTCTCCCGGAGGAGAGGCTTCTTTGTGGAGCCAGCCGCTCGGAATTTGGAATGGGTGACGTCGGCAAGATGGCTCGCTTCCGACACATTCCGACATCTTTCTCACTGGTTTCTGCACCATTGCCTTCGTTTAATCGCTTACCTCGGTTCCAGTTTTCGTTACCTGTTTCTATTATGTTGGTGTTCGCCGAGGTGTTACTCGTTAAGTCACTTCTGCCGAAAGAGCATTAAATTTTTTAAACGTCTGAAATTCGTGTAGCTGTATTAACTTTACTTTTTAAATTACATCTGACCGGTCATTGGATGATATTCGCAGATATGTAGATAAGTTTCCAAACGCGAAACTCCCTCGCATATCAGATGAAACAGTTTCGGAAAAATCATTGACTATAATGTTTGGATGAAATAACTAGCCTCTCAAGTGATAAGAATTCATTTTTGAAAATAAATTACTTTCCAATTTTTTGACACTTTTATATGATTTTTCACACCTGATTACTTGTCGGAGTGACAACACACTTATTAGTATTATAGTACACGTAATGATATCTTAATCTGCTCATATGCACACGAATTTAAGTAATACCCGAACAAATATTTATAGTAGTCACAAAAGCGTCTATTTGCTGGGAAAAATATTCAAGTTAATAACACGTTAAAGCTAAGACACGAGGTAATATTCGCTCAACGCGCTCGATGCAGGAAAAAAACGGAACAGCGCTATAAAAGCATGTAAATGTTATTGATGGTCGATGTTGGCGATAGATTTAAGTTTAATGAAATCCAAAGTACTGACAACATAACGCGAGTTAAACATATTACTCGTATTGACGATAGCAAAGTAAGAGCGTTGATTACACTGCGTATAAGTCCTGTACCAACACTAATCCAGTGAGATTGGTAAAAAAAAAAAATTATTGTAAAGAGAGCCTTTAAATATTACCTATGAGTGGGTTGAAGATAGTAAACTAATTTATTGCGACAAATTTACAATCAACTAGTAAACAGTGTAATACCGTTCATCTTCTCTAAGTAAATGTTACACCACACCACAAGCCCAGATGCGATGTGGGTGTTTTTTTGGGTAGAAGTGGGATTCAACCATAAATACCACAACCCTTGTGGTAGAGTTCGCTGCCACCAGCTTGGTTTCCCAAGCAATCAAACACTCGTGTAATAACAATAAAATATTCCTTTAATACAAGTTAAATTGAAATCTGCGTATTTACAAACTTGAACGAACTCTAAAATCATATATACAATTATGAATATGTCATTACACAGTTAATGCTATCTGAAAGCATCAATTACACACAGATATGAATACAAGTGTTAACAATTAATTCGGAAATCTACCCAGATCATCCGAATCTCAAAAATTTACAAGTTGCTATCCCGAAATAACTAACTGTTCCAAGTTACGTCATTCGCGCCTAATAGCAATGCAATTGAATTACCGCAGCAATTCTCAGTGGTCTGACGATCAATATTAACCAGGTCACATCTCAGAACCCGGGTACTTCCTAACACTTCGCAGAAAAGTCTAAAAGTCTCCGAGGATGTTCAATCCTCCCAATATATACGGAAGGGGAGGTCACGTGATCACGCCTTCGCTACCGCTCTATATCATCTTGGTCACCCCTCAGCTTCTGAGAACACTGTGTCTTTACCGATATGCCAGTGTCCTTCTCGGGATGACCATTATTTAAGCATCCGGTGGAAATATTGCATTCACACTGGCCACGCGCTTCTGCAACATTCTTCTGAGGGCATTCCTACTCAATTTTCAGAAGTTTTCGGAAGTACTTTTAACAAATTAGTTATAAGTATTCAGTCAGTTACTTTCCTGAATTCTGGGTCATTCGAATAATCCGACTTTTTCTTTGCTCTTCTCTGTGTAAGGATGTTTCATATATTAGACTTTCTTCTTCTTCCCTCAAACTTTTCATCTTTACTGCTGTATCTTTAATTTTTTTCCTTTTAACAGAAGCACAACTCGGCCTTGTTGATGTGATTTTTTGTCACATGGAAATCGTGGAGCCGCCGCTAACCTACATCCGTGTTATCAACTAAAAAGTTTTTGACATGCGTGTAGGCGTCGTGAATATATTCGAGACGTGAGAAATAGGAGACATCGTGCTCACAAAAAGTTATGAATCCAGAAGAAACAGTTTCTTTCAGGATTTGTTATTCAATTCCCTGACTACTTTTATTTTGGTGTAAAATAAGGGACTATGGAAATAATATAAAAAAATCGTAAGATAAAATCTGACGCTTATAGTTGCATCTCCAGATTTTATAAACCAATTTCTGAAATGGACTATGATATCTTGAGTTTTGGCTACACATGTTTTAAATTTGTTTTTGCATATCAAATGCTACGGGAACTGTTTGAAGCATTCTGTTGCTTCTTATGTGCACTTTGTTTTATGTCTCTCAAAGTGATGAACTAATATGTTAGACTGTATAAACGCATTGACAATAACAACTCGAGGATTAAATAAAATGAGACATTTTCAATGTAGGAAAACAAATATCAAAACATTATTAACTGTTTTAGCGTTTAAAAAAAAAATAATTTGTCATAGTTCCAACTAAATTATTTTCAGTGTTGGCAAGCATTTTCGATTACATTTGTGTCATCTGAATACTCATTTTTCATTTTTGAAGTCAACCAACTCTCCATGAAAAGTACAATGCTTAAATAATTTTTAATAAATAATTTACTGTGATCTTTCTCACTTCTTTCGTTAATTTCTGTTGAATTCGTATCTTCTTTAATATCTTAATTTTTTTTTAGGAAGAGAATATCCATATATAATGACGCAGTTGGGGCTGCGTATTGTATTTTTTCATGTAGAATATTCCAACAATTCTTTTTAATCGAAGTACTGAGAGTAATAATCGCGCGAACTACACTCATGAAATCGTTCTTTGCCGGGGATTTTATAATCAATTGGTCTTTCTAGTAAGGAAACTAATTTAATGTCATCAGAACTGTTCTTATTGCTTATCTCAATTTCTCTGTAGAGATGTGACGTTTGTGAACGAACGAATCCAAAGGAACGAGTTCCTTCAATGAATCAATCACCAAAATCGCTCCTTTTGGTGAACGGTCGTTCATCTAAATAATAAATTTTTTCGCTTGCTCCTGTTATTCCAGAAAATTGAGTGATAGCGTAGAAAATATATATGTTTAATAATAGCCAAGCCTCTTTTATAAATTACATCATAATAAATAAATAGTAAACACAGCAACGTAAAAATAAAATATGAAATAACGTTAACATATTGGAATATAAAAAAACCTAAACACTTTTACGCTGGCATCTGAAAAACTGTCACAACAAATATTGTGTTCAGTCCATCTAAAGGTCATACGATATGTTCAACAATACTGGATTCAATAAATCAATCAAAGGTTTTTCATGAGCACTGTTTTTGAATTGTGATTTTTTCAGTATTTTTTAGAAAATGATCAGTATATAGTTTTATATCCTTGAACAGATAATTCAACAATATTGTTTTTCACGCATTACTACCACACAGTATTTCAATATAACCATTAATAGTTCCCATAATTCATCTAGAACTCATCTTTCAGAACGTAAAAATCCTCCCCGACCATCGTTCCTACTCCGTGCTCCGTTCACGAGTCCGACCCAGTCCAATCGTTCTTTCGTGTCACTGTGTCATATCGCTAGTATCAACACACTACACTCGGTAGCGGAGTTCTTACAGTGGTCCAGAAGCAAAGTTGCATCATCTTAGACACAAATCGTTTAATTGTCGTGCCCAAGGAATAAAAAGATATGAGGAAAATCACTATAAAATTAACGTGAACTCAAATCATTTCGTTTTCTCTCATGGATATGGTACAATAATATGGGATATGTGACATCTCCATTTTCCCTCTCTTTACGTAGTTCTGATTTGTAATAACCTTTTCTAACTATTTTGAAATTATATGTCTCATATTATAGCATTAATATATCACATGGCGCGAGAATGTCAAATACATAATATCTCCCTGCCCCCGCAATTAGCTACCGCTGACAAGAGAGGGAAAAACAATGTGAACGATTGAACGATTCCGGAGAGGGAGTGAACGGTGAACGACTCGTTCCTTCTGGTGAACGAAATTTCGCATCTCTTTTTCTCTGGTCTTATTGTATTCCGTCTAAAAAAGACACTAGTTTTCACATCCAAAAAAGTAATACACTACTATAAATCAGGAAGACAATTTAACTATTTTTTAAAAAAAGAGTACAGAAATCCAAAATTCAAAAATCTCGTGAAAGTCCATTATTTTTAACAAAGCTATCTTTAGAATGACTGTTATTACAATGGTTATCCAATACATAGAATGTTCCCGCATTCATGACTCAAACTTAAAGGGTTGGTACTGGACACTTTAACAATCATTTATTGTAATGTATGGGCGCAAGTGACGCGATGAGGCACAAACACACGAAATAAATGAGAGGAAAGAGAAATGGAATAAGCTGCTGTATTTGTGTGTGTGTGTGTGAAATACCTGGCATCTTTGAATGCGTACGTCAATCACTCCTCTGATGCTGTCAAGCATGTATCACAGTTGACGGACGCAATTATTGTAAACATTGCACTTGTCAATAAACACTTAGTATTTCCTTTCATCTATTATTTCTCGTTTCACTTGTTGCCATAAATTCCCATAATAAATGATTGTAAAAGTCCTGTATCAACACTTCATGTTAACCCCCAGGGGACTTACATCTAGTAGGTACGTGTTTGGGAAACACGGGGTCCCAAGCTGAGTCTGACATTACTTCCACTTACTTGTGATAGGTTCCTTCCTTTCTCTTTCCTGACCTTCCTTGGTCACCTCTTGTTCTTTTGGATCCCGACGCTATTAGGGCTAGGGTATCTTTCATTTTCCGCATTTTTCGTGATATATGTTTTGATATATTGTAATTCAGGAGGGTTTCTAGAGAGTACGGTTGAGTCATTCGGCGAGTCCCACTAGCGGGGAGAGTCATGTTCGCTCTCCCTAGTGCGTAACTTTATTTTCCATACCTGTACTGAATTTTAGGGCTCTAATGACCTAGATGTCGTCGAGCCGTAAAGCCCGACACACACACGCGCAACACTTTATGTGTGTACCATGAATTTGGGATCATTTTGTCTTTTGAAGTTACATTTCTGGTTAAGAGTGAAAAGCAATAAGGACATCCACTCTAACACACATTCGTCGAAGGAGAACAAAATAAGAAAATGCTATGGGAGTGAGTGAGGCTCATAGTGAAAGCAACATACAGCGACGTCAGCGGAGTTTGATGGCAGCGTTTCTTTGATTTGGCAGTGCCAGTCTCTTATGCTGCTATATGATAATGCTTCTTGGCAAGATTTCTTGTTGACAAGCGAAGCGCCTGGGTGAAATGAACGTCCCTGCTCAGTCTGGAAATATATAAAATCAGCCCGTAGGAATAATAAGGAAATTTCTCTACTCCCTGCAGTTGCGGATCNCCCCCGCCCCCCCATTGGACCTGAACTCTCAACAGATAAAATTGAAATTGGTAAACGGTGTTACCAGATTAATAGTTGTTATTAGGTATAATTGTTATTAATAATAGAATTTGTATTGTTATTAATAATACCGGATTAATATTATAATAGCAGATTACTGAAATGAATAATATCGTGTTAAAATAACTTTAATGAATAATTGTTATTAATAAAACCAGATTGTTAATTATTTATTTAATACATTTTACTTAAAGGTAATATGTATAAAATTTGTGTTGTGAAACCATAATTTTTAAACAAAAATGCACCCCGGATTGCCCCGTCTCCTTGATTTCGATCTAGATCCGCCACTGACTTCCTCTATTGGGTGGCTAGGTTGTTAATACATCATTGAATCTAAAGAAAAGTTCATTCCGGGATTTCTTTAAGTATTACATGGGTACTTTTGTGGTTTTCTTGCTTTTGCTATTATTCGAAATTTCTATACTTCATAGAAAATGGGTTGTGGAATATGAGAACATATTATAAGCAAATGATAAGTTTCATTCATTTTTAATCGTTGTATTTATTGACGTAATAATTTCGACGGCTTATTTTGCCTTAATCATGGATTGTATAACTTTTAATCATGTTATATCGAAAATGGGTTTCGAACCGGGACTGTCAGCTTGGCGCATTGATGCGCAACCAATTACTTCGTCCCGTTTACCAAATTCAATGTAACATAAATAATCTGTTAACTGGCAGTGTGGTTAACCGGAATTTAAGAGATTTCTGTGTGATTGTATAACCTTCATACGAAAAGCAACTACTCTCTGAATCCCACAATGACCTACAAATAATTCTTGATAGTGATATGATCTAAAACATACGGAAATCTCTTAAATTGCGGTGAAACTCACCGCCAGGTAACATATGAATTATGTTATGTTGAATGAAAATGGGAGACCGGAGTTCGAATCTTGGTCCCGTCTCCCATTTTCATTCAACATAACATAATTTATTTAAGACATTCCTTGAAAAATGTATTTTATGTGAAACAAAAGAAAAACGCGTTTGTTGAAAGCTGTGGTAAATAAAAATTGAGTTACATTTTGCAGGTTGTTATTAATTTTTTTAAATTTAATTTTTTGAACTCTTCACAATCCTGTTACTTGATAACATTAACAGGGATTCTTGGCATTGTCTTCCTTTTGTTTTCAATTTCATCTTTTCTCTTCTTTTTTTAAATGTGAAATCACTCCTATCCTTATTTTATTGCATCTCGTATTGCTCCTAATAATGTTACATATCTTCCGAAATCTTCATAGCTATCCAGGTTGTAAGTGAAGGAATTTGGCAGATGGTCAAATCATGGCTTCTTCGTTTATAATGAGAGTGCTGTAGAAGTAGCCTGATTTTTTTTCTCCGCTGACCGCTCAAACTGTCAACGGCTCTTCAGGCGCTTCGTCAACAAAGGAAGATCGGGTGTAAACAGTTTTGACGATATAGTCAAGTGTGCGTGTAAATGACAGGGAATAGTCAATAAACCGGTTTCGAAGTTAGAGTTGTTTTCTTCAACTTTCATGTAAATAGTACGAGAAATTACCGAATGACGATACGAAATTGTATTATATTAAACTGTTAAATAATGAACTCGGATGTTGACATGACCAAAATATTGTTTTTCTTTGATTGTTCAAGTGTAAAAACTATATGCGTTATATGTCCCAAGTTATTAAAGCATTGAACATAGTAAGAACTCAAATTGTCCCGTTGAAGAAATCTATTCGTACAGAATTGTTTTTGCTAATATTCGTATTTAATTACAGTATACTGTGGATTAATTGCAGTATACGGGGATAATTATCAGCTCGTCAGTCAGTGATTAGTTGTAGATGATAATTGTATTAAATAAAATTGTTATCATAGATCTACTATTGCTGTACTGGTTTTAGTCCAAATAGGCTCTTAACTAACAAACACATCAAGCAATGGAGACACAACCGAGAACTACTCAAGCAGCGTTCAATTACTTGTGGAATATTTTGTTGAAATGGTCTGTAAGAAGGCAATATCTCTTCACTTTAAAGGTGTCCCAGCATGGTACGGACAGCTCCCAATACGGGAGTGTCTTGATAAAACACAGGAGCTTCCTCAGCCCAAATTTCTCTGTGATACATTTTAAAACGTGATTTAGAAGTTATGGAGCGATGAATTTACAGCGCCGCTAATTTTGTAGGGCAGTGTACGTTGAATTTTCAAACACAGCTTCAAACACAGAAACAGTTTTTAATCACAACGTGCGATACTCCCGAGATGATAATTCACTCTATCTTCCTTCCGTCGTCCCCAGGAGAGGAAATATTCCGCAGAGCACGGGTTGCGCCAAGAGGAAGTTCTTCCGCGGGAACTCCCCGTGGAAGTTCGCACCCCGCACCTCGCGACGCGGCGGCGACAGTAGCGTTGCGAACGGCGGCCAGCGAAAGCAGTGTGCGCGTTCGCGAGAGCTTAATGTATTTAAATCCATTAAGGATGTTTACGAACCCCCAGGCGCTGATCGGTATGCGGAGAACGATTCGAACGATGGAACGTGATGCAATGTTGCGAGCAGATACTCACGACGCGCGATGTGCGCTTTTGTGGACTGCGTGCGCGAACCACGACCACGTGGATGAATGGATATTCAGTAAATGTGAGCAACGTATGAGAGAAATTTTGTTTCTCAGAGAAGGACAATAAAACGATGTTTATTGGAGTCATACGTTCATTTGAGTTCGGAAGTAAAAAAATATGGAGATTTTTTTTCTTCTGTTTGTTTCAGTTTAATAATGTGAGGTGTTCGTTGGTGCAACGGTGATATAGATATGCAACCGAATACAAAATATTTGATAAATGGATCTGGTATAAACTTTTCTCTGGTGTCTGCAGTAAGTACACCCGATTATATACACTATTCTAGCCACCCTTCATTGAACACCAATTCTGTTCGTTTTCTTGTCAACATTATTTCGTATTCCGTCCGTAACATTATTTCCTATTATGTTCCAAAAATACTGACCAGTTGGCAACACTGGTACGAAAACTTTCTCTTACGCAAAAATGCTGAAAACACAATGTAAAACAAATGCGTTATGTCGTTACGTTAACCTACATTGGTCCAAGTACCAATTGTTGAACACACTGCTCCCATTTTCCGCGGTTCCTCGCCCTTTATTTCCCACGAAGTTTTCTCTTGAGTATCTTTCGAGATATCTCTACGAAGACTCGCCTTATCTTGTGGCGTAAATTCTCTCATATCTTTGACGTGGAGTATTTTTACTCCGACATCCTCATTTCTTCAGACACTTTATTATCATCGTGTTCTTCTCGCAACTGCGTTTCCTGCTCGTGCTTTGTTTCTTTCGCTCCATTTACCTTTTGTTTCTCTGGAATCTCTCTGGTTTTGTTTAGCTTCTGGCTTCCTCAGGAAACATATTTTTATAATTTATTCAGCCATCTCGAGTCTATTGCATTCGAATGGTCCATTGGCTACAGTTCGTTGCCTCAAACTTGGATATCCTGTCCAAAATGAAATGAAATATATTTTTAAATATTGAAAGTTTCAAAATAATTTCAAGGTTTTCATCCNCCTGTCCAAAATGAAATGAAATATATTTTTAAATATTGAAAGTTTCAAAATAATTTCAAGGTTTTCATCCAAAATAATAGAACTAATTTGATCATTTATTTGATTTGAAATTTTATGATTTTCTTGGAATGTTACCTAATCGCAATCCTGTTATCCAATCGCAATCCGGGGGTTTTCTCGAAAATTCAAATATGAATTTATTATCGATTTATACAATTTTTTTTTCATTTTAATTCCATGTTATGAGGAATTAGCTGTAGCATATGCTTCATAATAACGCGTTTTATCATGGCTTCGTATCAACTGAACATAGGGATAATGTATTATATATTTATAGATACAAGGACAAGTTATTCAAATTATCAGTTTTTTTTGTTACAAGCAGTCAAGGGATTGAATGAACATTTAGAAAGAAAATCATACTTTAAAATTAAAAATCGTAAATGGTGAAATCAAATGGGGATTGGAATAGCCTTCTGAAACATCTATTTAGTAATTAGGAATTGAACCCTTACCATTTAAACTATTTAAACAAATCTACTGTAAAAAAAGTTAAAAATGTCGTTGACCACGTGGAGGACAATAATTTAATTTACTCTCCGGAAGCAAGCAAGAGACCATCCCATCAATTCCGATCAAGGGCCCTAAGCCAGAGGCGGATTGAAAAGATAAAACAAAGTTAGCTACGTATTATAATGTAAGCAGAATACTAATCAATTTGTATTGAATAAACCACAAAAAATATAGTTACCAAGTACATAATATTATCTGACTATAGATTTTTAATTTATAGTTTACAACGCTAACTATTAAAAACTCTAAATTCGAGTTTAATTATTACTATAGATCGCCTCCCCTAGACAAGAGCACAGAGAGCCTGAATATCAAATCCGCTTCCACCCAAAGGAAAACAGGAGAAAATCCCGGGTCAGGATGGGTTTAATAATTTTCTAATAAGTTTTAATCCAGAGAAACGTGGCCATATCATGTTCCTCTGAATCATGACCATATAATTGTTATAGTGTTTATTGAAAAATAAGGTGGATTACAAAACAAAGATTTCCCGGTACTTTTGTGAGGTATTGGGATCACCAATATTATTTTGAGTTGTGTAATACCATTTATATCTCACCAACGTATCGCACAGACTGCCAGAAGAGTATAAAATATATACCGTCCATCCATCTGTTGGCCCTTTTCCGTTGACAATCTGTTGTTTTCCAGTAGCGGGCATTTTCGCTCGTTTATTCCCTTAGGCCGAAAGCTCCAGCCTCGAAAACTGCGTTTCTGCAGTGAGCCGGTGCCCGTGAGCGCCGACTCAGTCCAAATGGCGAAGTCCATTTCATCGTTTGCGTCGGTGTTTTTCGCGCGGTTTATGTGTCTCTTGCGACAGCGAGAGCTCACGAAATTGAATGCGGAGTCGTGTACCATGAAACGATGGTGGACACACTCCTACATTCTCATGAGTTCTTTTTCTCGGTGCACTCAAATTGTTTTGCGCCATATGGGACACACTAATTTTGGAAAAAAAATTATGACTATTGGACAATATATATTGCACATAAAATTTGTTCAATCCAATAATATTTTCCGTAACCCGTATTTTCTCCGTAAGTAGAATAATATTTTGGGACCAACTTAAGGAGTTGGTCCAACAAGGGTTCGAAAAAATAATTAATGTCATAATACTACAAATATTATTGCGGTTCCGAAAATATAAGCCGTATTCTTAGCTTTTCATGTTTACGATAGTTATAAAGAAATATTGTTCCGCACTATTTTCTTCTCTCCACCACCGTTTATGTTAGTATGTTAGAGTATGATAATTATAATATGGCAGGTAGCAGCTCTTGCGGAAGGGTATACGAAGATTAAGGATCCTTTTTCTTCGTATATCCTTCCGCATGTACTGCTACCTCCACCATCGCCTCCATCTTCACACTTACAACAGATTTTCTTAAACGGAATCGCCGGGTCTAACAAACCTAACATCTTTGACCGAACAATTGTTTATAATTGTTCATGGCTCGCTGTCGCGACCCATATTATAATTATCATACCCTAACATACTAACATAAACGGTGGCGGAGAGAAGAAAATAGTGCGGAACAATATTTCTTTATAACTATCGTAAATATGATTAGCTAAGAATACGGCTTATATTTTCGGAAACGCAATAATATTTGTAGTATTATGACATTAATTATTTTTTCGAACCCTTGTTGGAGCAACTCCTTAAGTTTAGCCATATTTTGTGTTACTTCAGTTTTTTTTGCTATATTAGTTCGTTAGTTGTTTCGAGCTAAAAACTAGACTTTCAAAAATTCGTTGTTGTACCCGTGGAAGTGCCCGAAAATATTACTACCCGTATTTTCATCCCGTCACAGAAGATTTGTAAACTACCAATAATTATACATATTGCAAATCAAGTCAACAACTCACGTTTGAGGTGATANTCCCGTCACAGAAGATTTGTAAACTACCAATAATTATACATATTGCAAATCAAGTCAACAACTCACGTTTGAGGTGATATATGTTACCGAAATAAATTACCGTTGTGATCTATATTGTATATTTGTGTTTTTCTAATAAATAACTGGCAAGATTGGAATTAATAACGGGACCTCTCACAAAAGTGAACTTCATGTACTGTCCGTGACATCAAAATGAAACAAAAAAGTATTTAAAGACTCTTCTTGAGGAGTTTTACAAGTGTAGTGTAAGGCATGGTTTATGTTGATGGAACTTATTTGTTAAAAATATACAAGTTTGCTATAGCATCAAAGGGTCGTGAATGAACTTCACCCGGGACCCAAATGCACAAGTAGTGTTCGAATCAAGTCACAAATAATACTTGTAATAAGAAGTAGTGAGTTACAATCGTTTTACCAATATGTTGTTAACTTGTCGGTGACAAATGGAGTATCTTCACACTTGTCAGTAATATGTATTTTCGGATGGTCTAGTCTCCCTCTATTGGTTCTTCATTATGTAATGATAAATTTAGTATTTATTAGTGTACTTAATGGAATGTAGAATAGAAAGTGATTGTATTTTACGTATTGTTAGAAATATTATCAATAATATCTTTCCAAACTGCATAATAATACCTAAGCAAACAAATATATTAAAACATATAGTAAAACAAATACGAATTTTTCTCTCATACGCTTTTGTAACACGGTCCTCTGTTTCTTCCTATTACACAGGCTCATTTTAAAGCGTTGGTTAAATTCGTACAGACACAAATGTAAAGTTCTCTCTTTCCCTAAAAGTTTTAATATGTCTTTGTACACGAATGAATAGCTCATCTGAGAAAGAACTTGACCACCACATATTAATAAAATAACAGTTGTAACTCAGTTATCCTACGTTCATAGCTCAGTAAGAAATGGTTGATAAGTTAATTTTTCAATGTAAGATGGTTAGAAGTAACTCACTTGTAAAATTGTAAGAATTCACTCCTGATCACAAATTTACAAGTGTACCTTTGTGAAACATTACTGGATATTTTTGCAAAATTATGTACTTGTTTTAACAAAAAAATTTGTGTGTCGTAAATGTACTAGTTACTGACAAACTTGTACTTTCGCGAAACGGATCCCTGGTGACAAACTTACTAGTGTGTTCCCTCGAAACCAGTTGTATTTGCGAAGACAGTGCATCAGATCATAGCAATTTAGTTTACCCTGATTCATCAGAAGACTACGTATAGTTTCGAAAAAATTATGAAGGCGTTCAAGATTGAAAATTTAACCGAGATCTCCAAATAAAATTTTCACTTTAATAATTATTTTCCTATGCTCTGTAAAGAAGGGAGATGCGATTATGATATATAATGCTTGGACCGGGATTCGAATCTGGGACCCCCCGCTTTGGTCACAGGTGTGTTACCGCTGTACACCTATGGTCAGTGGTGTGCAACGATAGCACACCTGGGGCCAAAGCAGGAACCCGGCTTCGAGTTCCGATTCGTTCCGTAGACGATGCTAACTTCCCTGTTCGAGTAGGTTCTCGGAAGTTGTGATTTATGAAATATACTGGTTATCTGAATTGTTTTATTCGCCGTTGTTTTGGAAATTGAAGTTCAAATAGTTAACCAATTAATTTCGTGTAAAAAATTGCATCTTGATCATTCAAAATGACGAATATCATCTAACAAGAGTAACATATCGGAACGGAAATTTTCATTTCCTACGCGAAAGAGATCATTCCGTCGAGTACACTTGGAATAGCGTGGGCAACGGGATAAAAGCTAAAATTGATGGGTGCTAATTCCACCCACCGTTGTCTTTTTACCTGTCACTGCAGCCGTTTCCAGTCTAGATGGGTCGGTCGCTGTGAGCTCTTGCCGCGGTTTGCTGCAGCCCACACAAATAATGGCTGCTCTGCATGTGTCTGTAAATCACAGGCGAACGCCTTTTCTTTTATTTACCACTCGTCGCTGCCTTTCTTTGTCTCCGCTTTCGTTTGTTCCGGTGGCATTCAAATGTTTGAGACAGAAGAATAAAGAATTACGCTTTACGGATAAAAATGGAAGGGGAAAGGTTTACGACGAGAAAAGTTCCGCATAAAATACGAAGTTTTCGTTTCGACGAGCATTTTTCTAATATTGAGGTAGACTTTCATTGATGAAAGTCAATGGATGTAATATAAAGAATGATCTAGGGACAGTGTATAAAACTGAAATGTAAAGAAATCCAATTTTTTGTGAACACTAATTGTTGAACAGTAACTCTTACTGTAATCGATCAACGGGGATTATACTTGTCTGAATGTTAGCGAGAACGTTTTAGACGACACAATACAAATGGTATAATAAATCACGTTAATTTCAAATATAATTCATTACAGATATATTGATATCACCTTGAGTTAAGTTCTAAAGTCACTTTCACTTTTATAGGTATTTTTATCCACTTTGGAGTTTGATTCATCTGTTAAAATATCAAGAGTGAAAAAGTTTCGCTTTGAAATTATTAAATGATTTTGTTTTACGTAGATTTTCGCAGTTTTGAAAAGAAACAAAAAGTTTTAAATTTTTCGAATGCACTAAGTGAACTATTTCTCTGGAGAAACATGTAACTGCGTTGGTGGAACTCGACATAACTCTTTCTCTTTTCTTCTTTTTCCTGGAGGTGCAAGTACTCTAGCGTGCAAATACTCCAAACGATTCATAATTNAAAAAAAAAAAAAAAAAAAAAAAATCCCACGTGAATTCTTTGAGCACAACGTCGTTGACATTGTGGAATGCATTTTCCTTCTCGGATATTTCTTCTGCGTACTCTTGAAACCTCGAAGTTCTATTAGCTTTAGCAATGGACTGTAGCTGATGTCCGTCTCTTATAAATGCCAGTTTTATTATACTCTACTTTTCCCTTCTCTAGTTCCTGTCCTGAGAGGCGGTTTGCTACATTTTATTGCCGCGTCCTTTTGTTGGCTACCCTGGCGCACCATTGTGATGTGGTCAAGAGCTGCTGCTGCTGCTATTGTCGGGAACCCCCGCGAGGTTGGCAGACCTGCGCCGATGGCACGTTGCGTCAGGGAGCCAGCCACCGCAGAGTGGCGCGTTGCGGGTGGTAAGCGCTCTTGAGGATATGCCCCAGCCCTTGCGAGCCTGCGAAAGGACGAAGAGACTCTTCACAGAGCTGTCAGCCGGACGGTGAAGGGAATGCGCAACTTGTGGATCCTTCAGGAAATGTGCTTAAGGAAATTTTGGAGCCGAATTGTACTGACGTCTGGAAATGGATTTTCAATGTTGAAATACGTTTTTACTGAAGCGACCGCCGGTTTCATTCTAACCCTTCTCAAATCTTAGAGATTATTTTTATCGTTTCTTTCTTTCTCATTTTACTCTCCACACCTTTATCGTTCGAAATTGGAATAACAAAAAGAAATCTAATATTAGTCTCGTCAGTGGAGTGTCATAGCGCGAAAAGATATTAATTCAATGTCGGCGAAGTTAACAATTTTTCATCAAAGAAATGGGTTCTGTAAAAGTTTATTTTGCTGAAACAATTATTCAGAGACACTAAAAATAGGGAATATTTTTAATTGTGATGAAAAAATAGATCTAAATGGAGTTGTAGAATGTTTTAGAGTTCTCCTGTTGCCATTAAACGATGAATTCAAATGTCGTAACACTTATTACTGTTATGTCGTACTAATATTAACGTCCATGATCTAATTAAATATATAATTTTAAAAATTCGACCTTTTATGGACGATTAATATTTATATTTTATGTGAAGAGCTTTTGTGTGTTTCGACTTGATAACCTGACGGCGACTTAAATCCAATTCGAAATGAAGTGGTTATTGGGAAAAAAAATTAAGACTTATGATCTTATTTTGGACGAAAACAATGTTTTCTACTTTTTGTTGAAATCGTCAAGTGTTAGAAAAAATAACAAGTAACATAACAGAAGAATTAAACATGGGATTAAACGTAAATATACATAAAATATGTTTTCGAAAAATGCAGAAACTATACAAACATACTATAATATTGTATTGTAAATACGAGATAACTTTTCTGTGTTAATGAGATAATTCTAACTCCCGTGTGTGTTTTTTATAAATAACATTTCTGACATGCTTCTTTACATAACACTTTTACGATATTTATAAGACTGATATGCCGCTATATGTTTTGAAATAATATTCTGAATATTTATTTTACTTTGAAATTTCAAATAAAAGACAGTAGTGAGTTCATTTAGCAACTTTGAGCAAGAATAGAGCAAAATATAGAGCACCACACCAGAAATGACCCTCTCACTATAGAATTTTCTCACTCTATGCTGCAGACGGACAAACGTATATGAGAAAGTATGTGCAATGATTTTGCACCTCTAGTTTGCTGTAGCTACTGAACGGACTAAAGAAATTCTTATGGAACGAGTGTTTTAT
>NNCF01130080.1:63377-137555 GCA_002313205.1 Laupala kohalensis | reverse complement strand
CCCCCCCCCCCCAACGATATGGTAGAAACAGTCAGAATACCTTAGAACCGGACACGTAAGTTAGGTTAAGAGTTAGGGTTGAATCAAGTAGGTTCTGACTACTTGATTCAACCAATGTTGATGAAACCGTTTTTCTAAACGTATGGTAGCAATTTCACTGAATCATCATCTCTAATTTCATTTTATTTTATCATGAGAAACCAATGTAAACAAGAACAAAGGGAGGACATTTTGGTCATCCTATGTGATCATGGACGCTCAGAAGATCCTCCGAAATATGAGAAACTACTCGATACTCTTTGGAATGTTATTCGACTTGTCGTGTTACATATAAAGGACTCGACGTAATACAAGCCTAATGCAATTTTCATATTATTTTTTCAAAATAATTATTTGTTGTATTTCGGTACTTAAGTACATTTAATACCTTCCAGATAGTTTCTTACAAATATGCTTATACTTCATTTGTTTGCGGATGCTCAAAGCTTTGTATTTTTCTCCGTGCAATATTCAAATTTATTTTTTATATAAATGTATGATTAGTATCATACTTTTGTATGAAACTCTTTGCTTCCTTTCAGTTCGAGTTTCTATTAGCTTTGATTATTGTGATGTGGAATAAAGTACACTTTAAGTAGGTAATAAACCAAATATTTCCTTCTGGTGGCAACGTTTTAACGGAGATATTATTGAAACTTTTATTTGACATTACTTTTCTGTTTTTTTATTTATATTCGGTGAGAACTTTTTCGACGGGATATCCGTCTTCAGGCCCTCAATACAAATTACATACGATTTAAAATTACTAACTTTAAGATACTGTAATACCGTAAAAATGGGAGAGTGAATAATAGACGAATAATCTACGACTTATTACAAATTATACACAATACATTTTAATCATGTTACGTCGAATGAAAATGGGAGACGGGACCGGGATTCGAACCCGGGACCTTGAGCTTTACGCGCTCATGCGCCTACCAACTGCGCCATCCTGTTCGCCTCTCGGGTCCGTCTACCATTCTCATTCAACTTGTGAAACCCAAAGACCTCTGAGGTGGTCTCGTAGAGACTAGATTCCTCATCTGAGGCGACTCCCTTAGGAAGTACTTGATTTGGGTATTATTTTCCATTTCTGGTTCACAAACATAGAAATCTCTTAGATTGCGGTGAACCTCACCGCCAGGTAACATTAATCTGTAACAATACATTTGTTATAAATTTATTTATTTATTGCCTTTTTGACGAGGATGAGGGCAGCCGCCCTATTTCTCCCCACTTAACTGTGACTTGGTTTAGGAAATCTTGGAAGAAGAAATATCGGGCCGGAGAACTTACGTGTACCGAATCGAGTGTAGTCTGGAGTACGTGAGGGAAACCCCAACTGAAAACTTCACTTAGTTTAGCCGAGAAGGGTTTGAATCCGCACTCTACCGCTCAGCGGCATCGTGGAAGCGGAGAGGCTAAACTATTAGACCACCGCCGTAGGAATCAATATAAAATTAATAGTTTCAAAACACATATTATAACGGAGAAAATAAATAATAGATAGAAATATAATATAGAATAAAAAAATATATAAATAATTTTTAATATTTTTGAAATAATATTTAAAAAGATAGAGCGACACATCTGAGCAAGTTTTGTCATTACATTCAGGAATCAATGAGTGATTCTTAAGTTAATATCATTGTTGACGTCTTAAGTTCAGAAAATATAAATTGACCGCGAATAAAGAAAATGTCAAAGCCACGATATCCTAATAGTAATAATTATTTCCCTCCTGTATATTTCATATTACTCGTGTTCTGCCAAACGTATTCTAAGTGAGGTACTCTATAAGCGTCTACACGTTTATTACTCCCGCGGACGTGCAAGTTTGAGTTTGCTCAGGAGGAAAGTTTTGCGCCCACACAGAAGGGTCTTTGCAGGGCAGCGCGGCTGCATTGTGCCGCTGCCTCTACAGAGGAAGAAGGGCGTGCGGAGGAGTAATTTCAACGCTGCTGCCACACGCTTTGACGGAAATTGTTGACAAGATGCAATCGCTTCAGAAATAAAAGTTAACATCTCATACTTTAGTCTTTGTAGTTCATTCATTACCATGTGAATAAAAAAACCCACAATTCGTATTTCGTGAGAATTTTCTTTTAGAAAAATAGGAATTACGAAAATACTCGCCATATGCGCGAGATGAAAAAGAAAAAAAAACTTTTTAAGGGAGATTTTCCGTATTAGTATCTCTCTCAAATAACAAATTTTGTTTTTCATGATGGTGAATTTCTAGTGACGTAGTTCAATTCTGAACCAGTACTGTAATCTGTTGGAAATGCAAAGGTCTTCTACATGTCTTACTCCTATTTAGCCGTGCATGAGGTGTTTGTTTATTGATGTAATAATAATAATAATAATAATAAAGGTGCCTTTTTTTGGCGAGACTCAGACCTTAAGGTCTGCTCTTCCGTCTAACCATTTTAAAACTTTTACATTTTAAATACAAGATGAAAATTGGGAGGGTTGTATTTGCATTTATTGATGAGATTTTATTTTTTGTTCTGGACAATTGCAAATTACTTTTACGAAATTAACTTTGTACAACTTTTAACATCATAAAAAAATGATTATAGACCAAAAAAATCATATTTCAATTTCATTAGATATTAATACATATATGACACTTAGTTCTCGAATAATGAGACGTTGGACTTCACATCGCCGAAAATTTAAAAAAACTAAGAAGGTGTAAATATATTCATTCAAAAATGAATGATAAATTATTCACCACAATTACCAAGTATATTTCTAAAGAAAAGAATTCATCACAATCACTGGATTAGATTACGCGTTAACCAGATATAAGTACACTAGCACGCACATGCACCATTATTATAAATTATTGGATTGGTCTCTGTACAGAGTATAACGTAATACATACTTTATATATTACTGAAAATAACGTGACAATTATCAAAATTAAAACGATGTCCCAAGTCTTATTTTTATCTCTATGTAGAGCTGCATTTTGTATAATCTGATTGGTTTTTCATGGATATATTGAAAATCATCATGATGTTAGCACAGATCATCACTCTTGAGAGCATATGGGTGAGAGTGTTACGAATATTAGTTCCAAATTATTTCATAGGTTTCAATCTCTAAAACGTAAGTACTCACTCATATTTTCAGCTTTCAATTGCAATCTACTAATTTTCAAAGCAAACAGACCTTTTCTACGTCTTCCACTTTTTCTAAACTTTCTACATAGGATCGCCATATTGCGAAATTAAATGCCTCAAAAAGTGCACGTTACATAATTCTTCTTTTTTCAGTAATAAATGTGGATTTATATTTAGCTTATATGGTCATCGTTGTTTCTATGGTAAGAACTTCAACAAAATCAAAGATAACACTTAATGCATTATTCCTAATTTTTCTTGTAATTTCCCTCCACAGGAAGTCTGCAACCGAAAAATCAACTACGTCCTGATAAGAGCTTAAATGTCACAGGCTCTTGGAGGGAAATATTTAACTTCGCATGTGCGATATATTTATTTTCTTTCTCTCTTCGTTTCAGGGAATGAAAGTGTAGTTAAAATTTTCTTGTGACAAGCTCATGAGATTCCACAAAAGCTTTTCACTCTCGGAAGAAACGAAATGTGTACATAAAGATTATACATGTTACATTCGTTTTTTATTTGTGGGGCTTTACGGCTCGCCGACATCGAGGTCAATAGAGCCCTAAAATCTTGTACAGGTAGGGAAAATGCAGTTACGCACTATAGAGAGAGAACGTGACTCTCCCCGCGTGTGGGACTCGCCGAATGACTCAACCACACCCACTAAAATCCCTCCTGAATTACAATATATCAAAACATTACATATTTTAAAAAAAATGGAAAATGAAAGATACCCTAGCCCTCACAACCGAGTAGCGTCGGGATCGAAAAGAACAGGAGGTGACCAAGGAAGGTCAGGAAAGAGAAATGAAGGAGCCTAGGACAAGTACATGGAAGTAATGCCAGACTCAGTTCGAGGCCCCATGTTTGCCAAACGCGTACTTACTACATGTAAGTCCCCTTTGGGGGATGGGTGTTACATTCGTGTTCACTTTCTTTACCACTTAGACATAACCACACACGTTTTTGAAGATATATTGGCGAAATAATAGTCACACTATGTAAAATATGTGACGTGTTTTAAAATATGTGACGTGCTACTACCTAACGAGGACAAACATGAGAAACGGAGTACATGAACTATTGTCAAGTTGACATTTAATTTAGTGTGTGCGTTGTACGAATCGTTATGCCAGTAATTATAAACGTATAAAACGTCATTAATTAATAAATATAAGTTTCAATGCAATTGCGATAGAATTGTTCAAGTGCTAAATATCATATTGACATGCATCAACTGATTGGACAGTGAATATTAGTTTTTATTAGTAATAATGTCATTTCTATATTGATTAGGTGTTAGTTTTCATTTGTCATTTATGTATTAATTATGTATTTAATTTAGATTATGTATGTGTATGTATATTGTGTTTTACAGCCATTCCTCAATGCTTAATTTATGTATTTTAAATATAGGCAGTGTATAATTTATTAACGTCAATTCAGAGAAACTTGAATACTGACAAAGAATTAAATTGATAAAGCTGACTTTACGTCAATCATAACCAGTATGATAATAAAACCTTATGTTAACCTTTTTGAAATGATTTCAGTTGTTTTATTTAACATAGGTAAGTTATAAAAAAAATTTAATGTTTGTTCTTGATGGTTAAAGTTATTATTTAATACTACTATCCTTCTGATATTGGACACAAAATATGGAGTCAGATACATTATATAATTAGGTAACTGAAAGTTAACTGATTACCGTACAAAAATTTTGCAATCGCTACGTGAATTGAAATAAACCATCAGAACAAGTTTTTGGTCAAGATCAATTTGCAGGTTTTGTGTCTGTGTAATTTTTTGTAATATCGATTTAAAGTAAACGTACATTTTATCGTTGTCCTATTTATTTTATAATTTACTCTAAAATGCAAATTTATGTTGAATTGTCGTAGGTTCTGAATATTCTCACAAGCATTCTAGCCCTCCGCGCAAGTCTCTTCCTGTTAATAATGGCGAGGGATTTTTTTGTTTTTCATTTATTTTGGCGATAGTAACCGAGACCACCTTGTCTACTGACAGTCTCTGCTACTGCGAAGGCTCTAATAAAAATACTCATTTTACTCTAATAAATATTATATATCTAATATAAATGAACTCAAATACAAATTGTCATATACTCTAAAAAGTTTCTTCTATCTGTGCGCTTTGTTGGTGAGCCCCTGCTAGCCGTTCTCTCACTTTCTTTTCCCACATTCTTCCATATTTTCCCCCCATATGATTCTTTTCAACAACTTTTTTCATTCTCTGGTTTTAGAATACCATGTATCTCCCGTGCTTCTGAAACGCAAATTTTGAATTTCTCATTTATTTTTCTATTTGTCACAAATTCCGATTTACTGTTAAAATTCTTTAAATGCCCAATATTCTTTAAATCTGATAAAAACTTTCCTCCTTCCTCTCCATTTAAAATACATTCTCCATACTCTTGAGAGAGAGGGAAACGTACACAAAATTTGAAGAGAGAAAAATAAACGTTATCTAATTCTATATTTGATTATAAATATGAGACACCGGGAAAATTCATGAAAATGTTAACGAAGAGAGATAACAGTTCATATCGTATATCGACGCTTACGAAAAAGACATATTTAATTGAAGAAAGCAGTTTTGTCAAATATATCACAGGAAGAGTGAAGTTAATTAAAACGAAATGATTACTGATATTTTGGTAGAAATAAACTCTCAAAATATTCTCCATATTGAATAAACTTACTTAGGTCCATCTAGGAATATTGTACTTGGCATATCTAATATTGTACATCTTGTACAATAATTGTTGATAACTTCCGAGTTATCGACAAAACCTCGTTTCCAGTGCATAGAAACTTTGGAACTTTTGACTCAGACCTGTGGTATGCGGGTTGCGTTTAGAAAGTTTAGATTTTTCTCCAAATTTACGTAAAACTTACGAAAAGGATTGTAAGAAATTCCGATCACAAGAATTGGACTACATGAATGGAAATATAGGTTTTTCGGATCTATAATACAGAAAATAAAAGAGTTTTTTCATTACGTCCGTAAATCTCTCCTGAGTAATTCTTACTAAACGGACGATATTAAAGTACAAGAACTTTTCTGAAAATTTCTTAGGGACGACTCCATTTAAAAAAAATTTGTGTACTGGAGTGAAATTAGAATTGTTGTTTCTTCTCGTCAAAAATACTTCCAGAATCATAAAACAAAACGTTTATGAGTAATGTTTTACAATACGGAGATTATTTTGTATCACATCTTTTACTCTGTAGGTCATAAATTAATTTCTTCGAGTATTATAACATTTTATCTGGTATTACAGTAAAGTTTGTTGGTGAGAAAAAAAGAGCAGTTTCCAAATTATTTAATGGCGTTGTTCTCGTCTATTATCATTATGTTATTGAAATATTTATTTCGACCTTGTATGTAGACTATTTTTATTTAATATCACATCGTTTCAAAAGTATTAAAGTATGTTGTATATACTTTTATTGATGAATCTTCTAATTTCACGCTAAATGGTTCGGATAAACTAACGCAGGAAGTCAAATAAGCAGTGTAATTTGACCTAATTACAGTAACTAAATAAAATTTATTTTTAGTAAACAACTCTTAGTTAACTCGTAGTACACAACTTTTAGTAAAAGTAAATTTTCACTATACAGAAATTGTGATAGTCTTTTTATATTATCAGTAAACAACTCCTTCACTGTACTATATGTATTAATTATACACAATCATTACAACTACAGAATTATTGTTTCACAGTTCTTCCTTTATTACATTTTGTTACTGGTTGCCAACTTTTCGAGGTATGTTGACCTCTTCATCAGGGCTAATAAAACATACAACGGTTGCTAAATAGTTTCTAATTAATACACATATTTAACACTCTAAACTCATTAATGATACTCTTAGAAAGCCTAACATAAAATACTAAATTACAATTAGGTCAATTTTAAAGTTTTAAAAACATTTTCACAATTTTAACTTTTATTATATATAAAAAACAATATACATTAAAACACCTTGGATTGTATGAAGATAAACAGTTACATATCACTTTAAAATCACATTAAAACCAGTTACATTTCTGTTACGTTTCACTTTAAAATATTCTGGAAGGTTGACAGTTTAACCTTCTCTGTCATGTAGTTCATTGAACACTATCTCATATAACCACAGTATGAGAAACAGAGAAGGTTGAACTGTCAACGTTCCAGAATATTTTACATTTTAATTCTGTAGTTGTAATGATTGCCTATAATTAAGACAAATAGTTCAGTCAAGGAGTTGTTTACTGATAATAAAAGGACAATCGAAATTTCTATATTGTGAAAATTTACTTTTCCCTATATTTATCAGTTTTTGTACTCATATATATAAGTATTTTTGTATTAATATAAAGGCTTGTATTTACTTTTTGTTGACTTACATGCAACAAAATGTGAGAACTAATACATTTTTTTAAAATCTGGAACGTGCCCCACTCAACTTTCTGATTATAATTCACGAAAAAAGATCAAATCATAAACGCAATACTTTGGAAGAAAAATNTCTGGAACGTGCCCCACTCAACTTTCTGATTATAATTCACGAAAAAAGATCAAATCATAAACGCAATACTTTGGAAGAAAAAGAAAACCGAAAAATACTTCCAGAAAATAAATCTTTTTCAAATACGATGACATGTTTAAAATATCAACGAGTTCCAATATATTTATCCTTAAACCGTACATTATACACTCCTGTATATCATATCCGCACATTCAAGTACAGAGTGCATGAATTATCTTCCACCTTAAACTCTTTGCAAAACCGATCTAAAAGACACGACCACATGACAGCGTAAAATGTCTTCACTGCATCTCTAAAACTGTGACGTTCAGAAAACGGTTTAACAACCTGTACGCAGAATTACGTGAACAATCAAAATACTTATATTTACATTTTCAAAATTTTACATTTCAAGAAATCGGAAGTAGTGCGCAATGTGTAAATGAATTCGGATTGAGCGATCCAGATATAGGTTTCTATCGTCAATGCATTCAAAGTCAAATCTCAAGTTTGGTTTTGATGCATCAATTTGTTCGTGACTTTTGGGGGGATCAAAATTCTTAACACACACCCAAACGACTTCGAACATCATCGCCAAAATTTGAAAACGTACTCCCCAGGAGCTTCGTTGAGATCCTAAGACACCTTCTTCTTTTTTTTTTTTTGACGACAATCCTTTCCTTATAATTAAAAACTCTGTATAATTAAAAAGCAAAAATTACCAATCTTTGAGTTTTGATTTGTGTACTCCAACTTTGCCGAAAATTATGCGATATAGCTGCCTTACACTAATCGCCAACTTCTGAGAATTGAAGTAATATCCAAATAAATATTAGTAGTAGTTAGAAAAGCGACTATTTGTTATGAAATAATACAAGTAACTAACACAACGAATTATTCGTTCCACACGTTCAATGTAGAAAGAACAGAATTGCGCCACAAGAGCACTTGAATTGATGGCTGAGGTTGGCGGTGGATTTAAGTTTTCAGAAATTTGTATGTCCTGCCAAAATAACGCGAGGTACGAATATTATTACTCTTAGGGACGGTAGCGAGATAGAAACGTTGGCTACACTGAGTACAAGCCTTATATCTACATCACGCCAGTTAGACTGACAATAAATAAATATAAAAATAGTTTATTGTCAAGAGATGTCAGTAACTGTTTATGACCACCTTGAGAACAATGAAGTTATGCTATACAATATATACAACTAATAAATAATAAACTAACAAAACAGTGCATTTCCGTTCATGTTTTTTTTTCTAGCAAAGAAATGTGACTTCGATACTAATATAGTTCTACACAGCTAAAGAGATACCGAATACAGATCATTTGATTCGGAACATCTCCACGTGGATCCCCTATCAACATGCATAGTAAGTTGGTCGTGATACGCGGTGGAACGTTGATGATTCAACATGAACGTAGGATTCTCCCCCTCCTCTTCATTCCATCCCCTCCCCTACCTCTTCCTCTTCCTCTAACTCTTGTTCCTTCCGTCTAAACGCTCAACTCGAGCAGTTAATCCCTAGAGCAGACTCTCTCTCTAGTTCTCCATTCCTCTGCCTTACCTCCAGTCCTGCTCTGGTCAAAGCAGGTGAACGAAGCACCTCAGGCAGGACGGAGTACGTGTTTCTCATCCTTTGCTTACTCCACGCGATGCCTGCAATACGTTGGATATGGGACAGCTTCATTTGCTGGTTTGTCACGAATTCAGAGAGAAAATTGTGTTATTGTTTTGAAGCAGATGGATCACTATTTTAAACGAAGGTTATCTACAACTTTTACTACAATTAACGTTTATTATGTAGTCCAATTAAATAATAAATCAAACTTCTAATAAAATAATTAAAGAGTCGTTCATTATTTATTTAATTAGTTTATCTACAACGTTTGAGACAGATTTTTACGTTAACATTCAACTGAAAACTGATATAATATTCTTAAAATTAGTCAAACATTTCGTTTAGAATGATTATTCCGAAGTATTTTTTAAGTTTGAAAGGAATAATTGGTTCTTTTAGTAGATTCAAAACTATTATTATTTATTATGGAAGTTCTTGATTATATTGTAGATGATCATAATTTCCTTGGACTAATAAATTACACTTTATACAGAGTGAAATCAAGCTGACATCTATGAACTTCCACAGAGGTAACTACATTTTTACATGTTAAATCAGCAATATAAGAAGTGTGGGAGGTAAACCATCTACTAGTTACATTCCTTTCTTATGTGTTAGTTATATATTTTATATTTGTTAATGTACCTACTGTCTGTAGTATATGAGAGTGCATTCTGTTATTTTTTTTGTTTTCTGTTTGATGAGGACCCAACAAGTGATTAGAAAAATGGTGATCTGTGAATGTATTTTATTTTGAGAACATTTAATACTTATACAATTTCACTCACCATAAAGCTAAAATAAGTTTTAAAAATAAATTTATTGTTCAAAAAGTAGTTACTAACAGTGAATGACCACGTGGAGGACAATAAACTAATTTACTCTCCGGGAGCAAACAAGGGACCATCCCATCAATTCCGATCAAGGGCCCCACGGCAGAGGTGCGTTTCAAAAATATAATCAAAAATTCCTAGATAAGATAAAAAGTTAGCTACGAGTTATATTGACATTAAATTAGTATTATGTTTGTAATTTAACAGAAAAAAATTATTTTACATTTACAAATTATTATCGAACTGTAAATTATTCTGAGTATAGTGTTTAAAAACCATAAGAATTGAAATAACACTAAATTCATGATTTAGTAAAAGGTGGGTTTAACATTTGAACACACTCATAAGAACTGTATAAACTATGGATTATAGAATCCTCTATCTACTCTAAATTATTCGGAAAATAATTTAAATAAGTTTTAACTATTAAACCAATTCTAAATTCGAGATTTATAATTTCAATGGACACTGCTCCTAAGCAAGAGCGTAGAGAACCTGTTTGTAAAATCTACCCGACGGAAGATCAAATAAATATACTTATGTCGTCGATGTGAATATAATTATCTTTTATTTATTTCTTCGTCAAGAAATATATTTGTGTTCATGAATTGAGATAACTTTCATCATCCTTTATTCCAAACTCATCACCCACGGACTGGTTAATGATACTCTCAAGTCATATTCGTTGTATGGGATTCTATGAACACGACGCTTACCGAATGCCGTCTAGCTTCTTGCCCCCTACTCTTCCATAAGCACTCAACGTACATTGAGTCTCTCTCCCCCTGTCCTTGCATGGTCTCCCTTGGCGCTTGTGCTACCCAATCTCCTTGTCACGGAACAATCCTTGCTTCCGCTTCCCCCTCCCCCCCCCCAACTCGCTTCGTTCGCTCACACCCAACATGGTGGCGCTGCGGTCGCCCTTCGCCGCCACCCCTCAAGCGCCGGTCATTACAACTGACTTCCACAGCGGCCCATCTCGCGCGCCAGGTAGTTTCACCATTGTCCAGCTCCGTAATTAGGTGATTATGGATAAAATGTTTGAGTGGAGTATTTAATCAGAGGTTAGATCACATGGAAAATGATGTTGTAGGTAGGTGTTATGGGAAATAATCAACGACCTTTTATTATTTAATATTATTATAAATACATTGTTTTAACCCGAACATAATAATAGTAGAAAGTGACAAGATAAAACATATGTATTCGTATTTCTTCTTTGACATCTCGAACTCGTAAGATAAAAATTCTGTAAAATATGTTAGACCAATTGCGTACCTACTACCATCGTTCACTCTTTCTACTAATTGTATTACCCGTTTAATTAAAACTTATGGTTGAAAGTATCTTCAAAACTGTGTACTTCAAATTTTCCCTTTTGTACTTCGTTTTCATCCCTGCCGTTTTAATTGTATTTATTTTACTTATCGATAAGTAAATGGCGGATCTATGGGGGGGGGGGCTAAGGGGGTTATAGTCCCCCCATTGGACCTGAACTCGCAACGCATAAAGATATTTATGGCCACTTTAACAATTTATAAATTTTGTTACTATTTAATATTGACAATTGTTGATTATCTATTTTTTTAAGATAATATTTATAAAATTTGTGTTGTAAAAATGATTTTCAAAGAGAATTGCTCCCCAAATCCGTCCCCAGTTAGCCCCCTCCCCTGACAACGGCCTAGATCCGCCACTATCTATGTTCGCACTAAAGTGAGTGGTCTAGTTGAACGACGTACTTCCACATTTGTTTGTTTCGGTCACATAAGCATCGCCCATTTAGTGTGCGAAATGACATTGTAAACTTTGTTTATATGTTATGTCATATGAGCGAATTTAAGAAAAAAGTCTTTAAATCTGTACAACCTTAATTTATTCTGTGATTACGGGTATAACCGTTCACTTCTTAAGGATATAATTCACTAATTGATCATTAAAGTCAATTGTTAATACCAAAGAAGAAAATATTTATCAACTTATCAGTTGCTTATTGGCTAACCAAGATAATCTCTTCTTTATACGTTTAAGCCTCTCACATTTCCATCCTTTACGATGCATTTTTCCATTTCCGTGTTACATTTCTACTTTGTCTTCGATGTGTGAATTATAATACAATGTGACTGATCTTGCGTTTGATGTAATTCATTTATTCTCCAAGTCATCATAGTATCTTTGTTGCCAGCGCTTCCAAGATGAACTTGAACTCGTCGCTTTATCGCGCCTTAGCAGAGCCACAAGGATCAAATTGTCGTGCAACTATTCTGGAGGAGTTACACCGCAGATATAAACCTCCACTGTTGTCGTAATACCAGTTACCTCGGCTTTCACATTCAGTTTGATCGTTTCATCTCATCATGGCGTACTCCTACTTCTGTTGGCTTAACCTTTGATCTTAGAGAGAGACAATATAACAGTAAACATTTCATCAATCTCCCGTTTATTTATGGTATGAGTCATTCGAACCCTCTCTGGTGAGTTCTTAACGTTATTTAATGTACTTTCACACAAGATTTACCCAGTTTTACCAGTTCATCTGTCACTAGTAATAAGTGAAGAAATTTTCTTTAAACTATTCGTAAAATCGTTTGCAGGTTTAACTTACAGTTCAAGAAAAAAAACTTGGATCTTACCAGCTACGTTGTGACCTACTCCAATACTTCTAATTTACAATGTATTCCACTACAACTAACTTCCATTATATAATTAAAATAAATAAATAATTTAAGACTTACGACCTTATGAGGGACTAATACTATACATTTTGTGATATTAAGTACATATCGTTTCGACGTTATGTTGAAGTCGTCGACATGTGTTACATATTAAAGTAGTAACCTCACATTGTAATTATAATGATTACTTGATGGATTGGAATAACACATCACTATTGGACAAAGAAGTTAATTATTACAATTACAGCGTATCAGAAATGATATTTATAGAAAATACACGAGGGAGTTTGAACTTTCGCACTGGTACAGAAAAGCTATCGGATATTTACAATACAATATTTTAAGATGTTTGTGTAAATTCTGCTATTTTGTAAATGGACTTTGTATTTATATTTACGTATTATATCATATTCAATTGTTTTTTTAAATGTTTCTTGTTATAACTTGTAACACGTGACGACGACTTCAGCATAAAGTCGAAACGCTGAGTATTTAATATCACAAAATATGGAGATTTAGTCAATAAGATTGTAATTCTATAATTATTTATTTACAGTATATTGTGTATCTCTGTAGGGAAAAGGATAGAGGGATTCCGAATATTTCTTAGTTAATTTTTCGATTAGAAATAAACCACATTGCTCTTATTAGACTCTTTCTCCACGTTACGCATTCCAGATTTGTATCCACCTGACGTTCATCCTTTTTTCTCTTAATCTACATTTCAGAACTCTTGTGTCTTTATTACTCTTAATTTTGGTTCTTCCCGTGTTCCGCCTTTGTCTCATCTCGTTCCGTCTCATCTCGATCCCCTGAGCTAAGCAAGAGGAAAAGGGTAGTAGGTAAAAAGGGGTTGCATCCCCGTTTGTTGGCGATGGAAAGAGCTACGGGTCCCAAGGCTGCGGGCGTTCGCTGCAGTAGTGCCACCGTGTGCTGTGTTCATTCGAGCCTTTGATCTCCGGAGTGTGCTCCCCCATATGTAACATACTCTCGCTATTTGTCCCGATGGCCGAATCCACTAACCGTTTTGCAACTGAAATGGATCCAACAAGAGTTTGTCTCATTGTGTTTATGACACGCGCTTATGGACCATTTATGTTAAACTTTCTAATGGCGGTATAAATTCTGGTAAATTTGCCTGTCTCCTCCACTGGGTCCAACAGTATATTTAACCTTTTTGAAACCAATAATTCATATGTTGATAGTAATGATACATAGAACATGTGTGTTATTTTCCTTCATTAACAAATGTTTAGGTGACAATGAAACTTTACAAAGCAGAGATAGGGAGATAATGTATGATGATTTTCACAATGTTTTGGTGTAAATTGATGTGAAAGCTTTCTATACCTATATTACTAGAGATAATTGTTATGAGGTATCAGTGTAACTAATTTATTTGCCCTTAAATATTAACTTATATGTTAGTATATCATAATTGGCTTTACTGTATAAATGAAAAATAAAATATACCTGGTTGCTCAATTAGAATGTTCATATTAAATGTCTCATAAACGCGCAATATCGAAGTGTGGTTTTCACAAAGAAATGTTATTACACATATCAAATAACACTTGATATATAGCTAATAATAATTGTATTTGCAGCAATTTTTACGAAAGCTGATTTTTCTAACGAAATTTGTATTATTTATCGTCTCTTTGTAGTGATATAACATTTATTGAATTTCAAGGAATAACGACAGAGTAACAGCACCGTAAATATGCAAACATTTTCGAGTAAAAGGATATGGCCCTACATGTCATTGAAAGTAATTTTATTGTAACTCTACGTCCATGATACACCGAAAAATAATTTTCATTTTTATGTTTACCTCTCTGTTAGAAATTTTGAAGTAACTAAGTTTTGATTTCATGTACTTCAAATCTTAGTCGACCAAAGTATTATTATATATTAATATAAAAAGTTTGAATATTGATCACGGTTAATTATGTTTATTCAAAGATTAAGATACCACATGTTGAGTAGTGTAATCAATTTTAGTTTTTTTGCCAATTACGTTGAGGATGGTAAATTTCTAATAAGTTCGGTATTCAAAATGTTTTATTTTAACACTAGTGCTTTAATGCTAAAATTTTGGATTTTATGTTTGACTATTTACATAATTAACAAAACTAGAAATTTAGTGGATGGGAATTCATCTCAGTTATCTCCACTGACACATCAATTCACTTTTCTCCTGTAAATGGTGATGCAGATTTTTTCTTCTTAGAGAGAATTAATCTCCGAGAATTTCATTTTCTTCCCTCAACTAATTAATTTACGGTATTGCAAAGTAAACAATTTTCTCAGTTGCGTGAATTACATGGAAATACACCATTCTTTTACGTTTTGAGGACTAATTGTTGATTTGCTCTCAACCAATAGAAAACTGTTTGCTGAGAAGCTTACGTCACATCTCTTCTGTCGTCCACCTCGCGCAGAAATATCTTTTTAATTAAAGAGCTGTGTTGTGATCTTTTCTGATCTCTTTCAGTCGTTGCGACCAATTTTTATGTAAGGTGGGTATAGCACTACCAAGTTGGTCAAATCTCGGAGATATATAATTGTTTTCTTTATTATTATTATTGTTGTAAAACACAACATTATGAATAATAACTAAGAAATGATATGATTTAATTCGTATCTATCAGTTGATAATATTGTACAAACAATATCCAGGAAATCACTTGTCTCGTTGTCAGTGCACAGGAGCATGTAAAAGAATGGCGACCAAGGACAAATTTATGGTGACCTATAGATACTAGTGATGTAATAACTACTACAGAAAATTTACTACAAATCAAATTTCCATCACTTTCCTAATTTAATAGTTCACTATTTTTGGAAAAATGTGTTTTCTCCATAAGACGCAATGCATTACACCATCAATTATAATTGCAATTATATCATTTAAATGGACGGTGAGGTATGTTTTTCAAGTCGAAATCACAATAAGTACTCTGTTTATTTACGTCGATTTCAGATATTTTTGTGATTTTATTTTACCTACGCTAAATCCTAAATTTTGTGAAGTAATAATAAAATAGTGATAAAAGGTAGTAGTGATCATTCTACAAAAAATGTATACAGATGTGAAATACTGACCCACTGAAAGACATAAAAGACGTGTTTTGAGTTGTTTCTTATTTAAGTACATCGAATAAAATATAATTCATCAATCGTAATATTTCTTTCGTCGCGATGGCAAAAATATTGTGGAATTACTCAGTGGAATGTTAAAAATAATCACTTCCCTCAGAATTCACTACTGTGATAGTTGATTGTTTCAATTAACATTGCTGTGATAATTGCCATCGTACTGTGGTTATTGTGATGCTTTCGGTCATAATAGATTATTTCATTGAATATTTATATTTGTAATACAACAAGAATGTTCTAAATGTGAATGACTTCTCTTACTTTGTACCCTGGAACATAAATGTTCATTCTTTTTTTTTCTTATCAAGCAAAATTTCTCCAACAGTTATTTTGTGTAACAAGTGAATGTTATACAAAACCGAGAAATAATTTTTACTCAAAATCGATCGGTATGACAAATTCACCCATACAAAAGTTTACAATAAGTGTCCTTTATGCAAAGTATTGAAGTTATTTCAATATTGTGTAATGCACGAAATATTGTAATTGGTTTTAAATATAAAAAGGATATATTACAGTACTCTATTCGGAATAAATTTATTGACAAGTTCATAATTATGCATATACATACATGGAGATTCATTCTCCAGTTTTTAAAAATGTGGTTCATAAATTGTTGTATAACGGATGATTTTTAATGATATAATTTTTCCTCTCAAAATTTTTTCTTAGATACGAGGTGGCATACAAGTGAAGTTTTTTTCCAAAATGAGAGAAGGAAAAGAATGATTTAGAGAGAGAGAGAGAGAGAGAGAAAAGGCATATGATGTTCAAAGTAGCATGCACAACCGCTTCCGGTCGAACTGCCTTGAAACACGGTAGAATGGCTTCGTTAGAGCGAGGCAAGAACACGGGTCATGTTGCAACGAAGAAGCGACAAGGGGGGATCTGGGCGACTGACCGACCTCTCAGTGAGAGAAAGAGAGAGGGACTGGCAATGAAGGTGGTGGAGAGAGAACACGGTCGCCACAAGGAATGACATAGTCAGGACGACGACAACTGGACAGCTGGATAATCCAGGACTCCAACCACCAGAGATGGCCACAGGGCACATAATGACCGCGTGGATCGCGAGAGCAAACATCATAAATCCAGTTTAAGGACAGACGCTTCTACTAGGTCTTTACAGCAGTACCGTGGTGGTTGCATGGCGATGGTGGCGGCGGAGAAGTCAATGGCGGTGGGAGAGGAGGAGGAGGAGGAAAAGAAAGAGGAGAAAGGAGAAAGTCGATAAAATAACGGGGAAAAAGAAGAGAAGGGAGAGGAAGAGGACGGAGGAAGAGAGGAATAAAATGTGGGATTGTTGGGAGGGAAGAAGAGGAAAAGAAAGGTGGAGAGAAGGAGGAGGAGGAGAAAGAAGGGAGAGAAATTTGAAGGGAAAGGAGGAGGAGAAGAAGGGAGAGAAGTGCGATGAGAACTAGGAGGCGGGGAAGAGGAGAAGAAGGTAGAGAAACGAGGAGGACGAGGAAGAAGTGGAGAGGGATGAGAAAGCAGGAGGGGAAGATCGAAGAGGAGGAGAAGGGTGAGAAAGGAGGAAGAAAAAGGACGAGGATAACGAAGTGGAGGGGGAGGTGGAGATGTAAGAGGAGGAGGAGGAGAGAGATTCGTTGCAAAGTCTGTGGAGTTCGGAGGAAAAGTTGGTGGGTAGTAGTGGTTGGGAAGGAACTGTTGGATGTAAATGTGACGACCTGGGTGTGTGAAGGGTTAGTAGATTCCGAAAGTCAAGAGTCGAGTTGCATTGTTACGTTGTATCAAGTTGGCTTTTTAAATCATTGATTTAACCAGCTTCGTCTGTCTCCTGTTGTCACGTACAGATTTTCAAATCACTTTATCAAAGATCTTGGGATCTGAAAGTGAAATGTCTGTTAAAGATTATGAACAAAATGCGAAGTTCTTTTTTATCTTGCATAATTTATTTTATAATTGTTCTCTCATAACTGTGTGTGGTTAGTTCCAATTGATATGAGAATTTCAAAAGAGAACTTGGGGAATTTTCGATAGGTGTCAGTGGTTCGCTGTACCTTCATGATTTCTTTGATTTATTGAATACTGGATTTTGATCCGATGTATGAATTGATCTTATTGTCATTTCCATAAGAAGCTAATAGCACCTACTGTGAAGGCAGAGAATGAAAACTCAAAACACATCACAGGCAAATTTAACTTCTGCGAATTTTCTGACAAAGCATAGACAATACATACACAAGAAAGTTAAAACAATAACTATATATCAGTGGTAATAGTACTTCTGTTTCTTACGTTAAATCTTTTGCATATATTTTAAAATAATGACAATTATGATTTTTTGCGTACAAAATGTGTTTTTAAGTACGTTTAGAAGCTGAAGTCTAAAGTAATACCTAAAATTTAAAAAAATCATTAAACTGATACTTTCGTATTTTTCGTTTTTTCATTTATTTTATAATAAAATACTATGATGACGTATCTATCAGTCGTTAAAACAGATACTGTTATTGGGTAACAACACTATAAATAAAGAAATTTTTAATAATTTTAAATAATAATTTCATTTTATATAGATAAAATTTCTCTGTGGTCGCGTCTATAATCGACATTCCGGTAAATCTCCATCCAATCACTTGTCTTATTTCTGGTCCAAATTTTGTTCGACAATTGTAATCGATTATATTAAAATTAAGTTAGTAATCGACGTCAACGTGTTTTTTTTTCAATGCATATGATAGAGTGCTCTTTCGCAAACCACTTTAAAGGGAATTGGTAATTCGATGTGTCCCTTTGAAGGTTGAAAGGCACCACAATGGGTGCATTGGCGCCGCCGTGGATCGAACTCGTGTCCCCAAGGTCTGCTGAGGAAGCGCTAGCCATGCATCGACGCGTCGCGACGCGGGCGGGCAAATTGAATGTGTTCACACCGCTCCGAACGCACTGGGCCTCGAGCGAAATGCGACGGGGAGTTATTCCCCATCCCCTCTCCCTCCCGCCCTGCCCTTCGTCCCTTTTGCTATTCCCTCTCCCACCAAAACGCTCGCTTCCATCCCTCTACGTGCAAAGAAAACGGAACAACTCTTCACCAAGCAGTAGCCTCGGGGAGTCCCCGGAGCCGAATGGCGTGTTTATTGGGCCTCGCCACCAGAGAGCGCACAGCGCTGCACATGGGACGCCGCCTCCGCCCCTCAACGCTTTCATCCTTACACCGCTCCTCCCCCACACCGCCCCGCATTCTCACTCACTTTTCAAAGGTCCCACTCCCACAAGACCACTACCTCCACTAGCTTTTCCCGCTCTCTTTGTAATCGTATCTACTCGACTTAGCTTCTCCAGCTCAAGACGGCCATTATCACTCCTTTCGCTGTCACGAGCAGCTTAACCCACAACTGACGCGTCGCATCGCGGTGACACTACTTTCCCTCGAGGCTGAATGAGCCATGTGTTAATGTTGTTGTTTTCAATATCTATGTTCTCAAATATGGACCTAGAAAAATATCTTTTTTTCCTTTTTGTGTGTAAGATTAATTTTTTAAACATTTTTTTCTTGTTTTCATCAGTGAATATTTTTATCGGTATTAGAGTATTGTGTATAAAATCTGATCTTACGTACCAAGACTGAATTTAATAAATATTTACCTTACATTTTAAAGTTAATTTAATGTTTCCTTTTTTTTTGATTTTAGTGTGTATTCGCTCTGTTCCATACGAATATGTTTCCTATATTACTTGTATCTATTCACTTTTCATTTTTATCAATTTTATGAGCAAGAGAGATAAATTGGTTATAAAAAATTCTCAAAAAGCGTACAGAGGCCGCAAAATATTTAATCAAATATATTAATTACAACGCAAAAACAAATTTTCTTTATATACTAATTAAGTAAATTCGAATAAAAAATATTATTTTTTACCATTAAATTNAGATAATTTCATTCTTGTTCTATGTTCGACAAACCCTTTTCCTCCTCATGCTTTTAGCCTTTACCCAGGGTTAAGTTCGTGGACACCATCCTTTGACCAACATTCTTCTGTTGCAACTTTGTGCGGAACTTTCTTCTCCTCGTGACCACTAGAGGCGCTGATGTAGTGGAGATTGAAGCGATGGAGAGGAGCTGGGCGAAGAATCTAAACGAGAATTTATTCCCTCAAACGCCTTCACCTAATATTAGAGTAACCAAGCTTGCAGGAATAGGGGAATGCATTCTCATCTTCCTAACATTATTTTATATTTGTCTTCAGCACATACGCGTACAAACATATTTGCGAACACTCATTTTTATCCTGAATTTGTGAGGAACAGAAATTCCAATACCATGAATTATCTTACTGTTTGGAGCTGGTATTTCATGTCAAGAGTATCTTCAATGGACGGGAGAAATTTATCGCTAAATTGCTTCAAGAATTAAATAAATAATTAAAGACTTACCTCTGTTAACGGACGAACAGTATATATTTTGATTTTATGTTGAAATTGTCGTAAAAAATTATTGACATATTTCAGTCAAAATATATACTGTTCGTTCGTTATAGATCGTAAGTCTTTAATTATATATTTAATTTAATTATATAATGGACGTCAATTGTAGAAGAATTTGCAATTTGATGATTTGCGCCATGAACATGATACGAAATGGAGATTATAAATCTCGTTAGGTTGGGGACTAATACACAAACCCATCCTTCAATAGTTCCATCCAAATGAAGTGGACGTTCACAGGAATGATTACTCATGGAAGGTTTTATGTCAGTTTTTTCAAATGATAGATTTTGTTACGACTATTTCACTTATTTTGAAATTTTTCATACTTTTATTTATCCTTTTTTACTTTCTAATATACCTGGTACATAGAAAGTTTTGTAATCGTGAACAAAATCGAAAGCGAGATTTCAACGGAAATATCCGTTTTGGTTATCCCTGATTCAAGAAATGTTGTTTTTGTCATAACGTCCGTCCGTCTTTGCGCAGCGATTCTGAGTAAATGTATGAATATATTTAATTTATATTTCGTATTTTTGGTAGAATTTTTTCTTGTTGTCGATGCACGTGTTCTGATTTTTCTTTACTTTAAAACAAAGGGTACTTCACATAAAGGTCAAAGTACTCTTTTGAATATTTCTCAAAACCGACTCAAACGATTTTGCTTAAATTTTCTGAACGTAAAGTACAATTAGAATGCATTACATCCGTAGTAGCGGCATTTGGCTTGAAAGTTTGGTACAGACGCAGTAAAATAATTTCTATCCGCTACACTTTAGTTTACTGTTTCAAAGAGCTTGAATAATATTGAGCAGTATAAATGGACCAAGCAGACGTAGAATACACTGTCAGTAAACTGAAATGAAAGATATGATAATGATAAAATACATAGTAGGACAGCAAACGCACTGCAGGTACGAAAATACATCAATTTCTGTCTACAACGAAATTACATTTACAATACACTGGTACGAAATTTTTGTCACTATGCTGCAGATGGAAAAACGTGTATGAGAAAGTGTGTCCAATGGTTTTGCACCACTAGTTTTTAATGTCGCATTCAGACTAGCAAGGATATAAACATAATATAGTATCACTATGTGGACTATCTATTACTTACGAGTTACTCCATACATTTGAGAGAGACGTTTGTAATATTTATGAAAGCAGATGTGGGACGGAAGCAGGAAGCGAGACAAATGAAAATCATGTCACAACAAAACTAAGCGTTAGATCTCACATTGGTCCCAACGAAATGGATTGGGAATGGTTCCGGATCAAAATGGTTGATGAGCCATGTCTTGTTGATTTTCTGAAATACTGGTATGTAGCTTGTTATGCGGAAACACAAGCGAATAATTGGGGAGTTCCATTGAACAGATCATATGAGGCTGGGATGGTCATATATTCAACTCATACTTCCGTTTCATACAAGGGAAAAATATTCAGTAATTTACTTCCAGAGAAGAAGAGAATAGAAGAGCGGAGGATTGGTTCGAAAGTTACATTCTCTTGTAAATTTGTACCAATAATTTTAGTGACAACACTTCAGTGTTTATTTCCTATTGTCAAAAATCTTCTTAAATTTTGCCTATTATAACACTGAAAATTTTAAAGTGTTGTTGCCGATTTATTGGGTTAAATAGCCTATCTCATTTTTATTTTTTACCAAAACCTTTTTTTGGCTGAGAGAGGTTTTTTAAATTTCTGTTCCGTCTGCTTACATGTGTTAAATATATGTGCAATAATCTTTGTTTATTTTTTTATTTAAATTATCATTATCATTTTCTCCTTTATTGAAAAAATTACATTTCTTGATAATTTTCTGTACAATAAGACTTGTACGAAGAACATAATTTTTACTCAAGATTGTTTTAATGTACTCAGTATTGGTATCATGTCGGGAGGATTTTTATTGTAACAGTATTCGATATGTATCTGAAATAATATGGAAATTGCTAAAATTTCCAAGATTTAACAGAAATTTAACAAGTATCATCTTTATTATTTTGATGTTGAATTTATATCTGTGGCTTATCTTTTGCTGTCTGTGAGTGATCACTTCTTTCCATTTCTTTATATAACGTGAATTTTTCTTTGCTTCTATATCTTCCCTTCTTTTCTCTGTCCGAAGCATTCTCTTCTGAGTGCTGGTGGATTCCTGGATCTGATGAAGACATTATCGCGGTGCCGTGGCTTATCTGAGACTCTTTCCTGCTGCTTCTCTGCAGCTCCTGTGCAGAAACCGGCACCTAAAGAAGATCTACTGAAGGAAGACGCGCTTAGGCTCTTATTCTCTCGCTGAACATTACCGACCCGCAACACACAACCTTTTCTGATTTTTCTTTTATCTCCCGTCGCACATTTTCATCTCAAAATTTTTTCCCGCGAAATGCATTAGTGTAGTCAGTATTAGAGCTCATTTTGAGAAATAATTTCAAGGTATTTGTATGAACTAGCTTTCTATTTTAGTACTTGAGGTTTTGTTGTGTAATTATTTGTGCGCAATAAACAGAACTTGGACGAATTAACTGATAGCCAGTGTAATGTAAATATTATTGCGATTAGTCTAATGTTTAATAATTTTACANAATTAACTGATAGCCAGTGTAATGTAAATATTATTGCGATTAGTCTAATGTTTAATAATTTTACATTTTTCAATGTTTTAACAACGAATGTTATAGTCTTTCAGTTCAAACGTGATACCCAGATGATTAAGAGGCTTCTCGAAACTTAACACACCCTCCAGACCCACTTGCTGAGCTGACCTGTGACCAACAATGACTCCCATTAGGCACTGGTTCACAGTTCTGAATCATTTTTTAATTTCAAATTTGAATTAAAAATGTTTAAGTTTTTTTAAAATCTTCATAAAGTTATCATGAAAGCGAGTGCAAATGCGACCCAAATACTTCATATACAAGGTCTAAAAATAGGTCAAGACTGATGACGTAATTTATAAACGGTTCCTTAAATGTTTTTTACTTGTTTTCGTCGTATTTGGAAGCATTTTCGTTAGAACTTTCTGTAGAATTACAAAAATCTTAAATATTTTAAATTCAAACTTGAATTTAGAAAATACCAGACAGTGCCTAAGAGGTAAATCATTATTGGTCACCGGGTCGGGAGGGTGAGTTGACTACTGATAAGCCTCTCAGGCTATCAGGTCTGACATTTTATTAATACGCAAGTTGAATCTGTAAAATGCAAATTGTAATCTGCAACTTCAAGAACACACTAGAAATGTTCATATTAATTTATTACATTACCATACATCTATACAGACATTTACAAACGATAGAAACTAGTAAAAAGTTGTGAAGTTACTCATCTCCCGGTTTGGCCGAGAGAATAGATATATTTACGCCACTGTAATACTCCGGAGGTTCTATATTACATTCGCCTTGGTTGCACCGACTATTGTAAGTCACGGCGTGTTCTCTACCCTCCGCGACCCACCCAATTACTCCGAGGAATAAATTTAATTGCAGCGCCAATTAAAACTCGGACGGTTTATGGGCGGGTCTCCACAACGACTTTTGTTACAGATTACAATCTATTAACAGATCTGGCTCTGAGTTGCGGAAGAGGTGGAGGGGGAGTGGAAAACAAAACGAAAAATGAGATGTCTGTAATTCAATCGAAACTTCAGGAGAAGGAAACAACTGCGAGAGAGAGAAAAAAAAGGGAAGGGCGAGGGAAGGAGCGAGAGAAGGGAAGTGACTGAGCTGCGTCTTGAGGATTGAGGAGGTGAAGAGTTTGTTTTTCGCGAATGAGTCGCAGTGCAGATGCTGCTCGGCGGAAATTACCGCAAGAAAAGAAAAAAAGAAACATTCGGCAGATTTTAGAAGAAAAATTTTTTGTGTAGCACACGAGATATAACGATTATTAGAGGAACAAGAATGTGACGTCTGATATTTGTACTCGAAAATCTCGAACTCATTTCCTATTTTCTGTTAACGCTTTTTTTGCCATTTGTCCAGTCTTCTTAGATAAGCAAAGTTTTCGAGAATGCAATGGACTGCTGTAGTTTTGGTCTGCTGGTGTAGTTTATGTTTTGATTCAATTTGAGTAAATACGAACATTTTTGTAGAAACGTGAGGAATGACAAATATTGATAAAAGTACATCTTGTTCAATTTATGTAATACATCAATATGTCGCTCCCTATATAAGGTATTGACGTGTCACGTTCAAATTACATATTGATTATTAGCTTAAAAATGTATTTTACAGAATATAGAAAAACAATATTTACAAATAGTACCTTCTAGGACTTTCTGCGCATTTCCCATAAGTCTTTTCTGCGCATTTCCCATCGTCTAACGTCCGCAAAATGACAGTTAATTGTAAATATGACACTAAAAATACTATCATAACTAAAGAGAGATTATGTGGGGAAATAAAAATATTAAAAAATCTTTTCTCAATCCAGGGGAAACATGAGGCGGACAATTGCGTGAGTTTTCTGTATTTTGACTATTGTGAGTCGAACTTCTTGGAGTAGAACATTTCTTGAAAAACGATCCTTTTTCGATTTGTCGTTTATTCACACTTCATTCACGATATCATTTTCCTTCTTGATCTTTGATATATAAACTATGTAAAGGAGGTTCTTGAGGAAAGGTAAAAACTTCTTCAATTAATTCACATTTTATGCAGCCAACGTTTCGACAAATTTGTTGCTTTCGTCAGGGCTGAAACTTCAGTACTCAATCTTTAACACAGAATTCTCCTCACTACTGTTCACATTTTCTCATATCTGTTTCTTTTTCTACCACCAACCAGTTACAAGCACTTCTTTCCGTTTCCAAAAAGGAACAAGTATGATATGTGAGGAGAATTGTGTGTCAAATATGATAGATTGAGTAATGGAGTAAAAGCCGTGAGGAAGACAATCAGTTTGTGAAAACGTAGGCTGCATAAAATGTGAATTAATTGAAGTTTTGACATTTCCTCAAGAACCTGCTTCATAAAGTTTATTCACAATTTTCATTGAAAAAATAATTAACCATTTTTTGCTACCAAAATAAATACGGAATGGTTGTTTATAATAAATCATTTGTGACGTAATATTTAGTCATTCTTCTAGTCCCAGAAATATTCACTAGTACTGGGAAATTGCATAAAACGTTTCACTCGTCTTCACTTGAGAGAAGAAAAAATACCAGTCCTTTGATAAAAAATTGGAGAGGAAGCATCCTGAGATTGGATGAATGGCTGACCGATGTTGTGTGTGTTTTATCTCGATCTATCGGTTGGAGATCTGACAAAGAAATTTCGAACTTCTCTGAACTACAAATGACTTAGGGCTTCTCATTCAACTTGTACCAAAGCTGTAAGGGACGTTTACTAGTGAGAGATTTGATAAATATCCGACAAGTAAATGAGATTTGGTTCTAGCAGTTGATGACTAATGCTAGGTGTTTTTATTTGTAGTATTTGTAAATGGGAAATGTTATTGAAGCTTATCTATTACAATGGGTGTTAGGTTAGTAGGTGGACCGCTTAACTGGGTTTACCACGTAGAGGGGTAGTAGGAGTAGCTAGAGTTATTGATTCTAGGAGCAGTAGGAAGCGCATAGAAGGAAAGTTCGCTTTTCAGTAGTCACAGCTATGTGAACTGGGAAATTACTGTGAAAAAAAAACTACAATTTTTTTTCTGGCTACGCCAAGAATTGAACCCGGGATGACTTGGTGATGAACAGGAACGCTAACATCTGAGCCATCGAAGGGACTAGTTCTAGGTGGAACTGGAATTGATAAATCTCTCGAACACCAGTTTTGACGAAATTAGGTATCAGTTCATAGGAAATATGTAAAGAGAAGGAGAGTTGCCATGGAGAAACTGTTTCGTAGTGGAATTGATATCATGGAAGATGGGGGGGGGGAGTAATATAGGAAATAATATTGGCGAGTTTCAATTGACAAGAGAAGACGTGTATCTTGCTTTTGCGGAGGATTGAACCGTTTCCATCAAACTTTTCCTCCAATAAATTTTGACCCAAAGAATCTTAGGATACATGCGTGTAATTCAAAGGAAAACATTTCAAGTAATGATAGTGTAACCCTAAGACTTACGAAACCCCAAAGATAAGTGACAGGATGGAAGACAGAGATAGTGACAAGGCGGTGGGAAAGGGGGCAGAGACACAGTCAGCAACAGTAGCAAGGCCAGATGGCGAACTTTCCCTTGGTCCGCAGTCCGTTCGTGAAAGCGCGGCGGTGGGTGCGGACGGGGGCGGACGGCCCCCGGCGCTGACGCGGGGACATCGGGACGCGGGAGTCGCGGTGTTGAGGAGGAGGAGGAGGAAGGCGAGGGCGGGGTGCCACTCGAGGCGTGCGACTGACGGCTCCAATAAAACCGCAGAAGAAATCCGCTCCACCATCCTCTCCCTGGAGTCTTGCTCCGAAGTCTGCCCCCATCAGTCTTCGCTCTGCATCATTCTCACTTTCTACTTCGCGACTCTCTAACTGTATTTTCTGCTTTTCTCTTCACCGTACCACTGGATTTCTGTATCTCCCTTTCAGCTTCCTTGCAGTTGTTTCTTGAATGTCCTCATTTTCATTAATTCTCACACCATCAATATTTTTAATACTGCAAAGTTTTTTATTCCTCGTGACCTACCGTAATATAAAATATATATTATTTTTTTTTTTATCTTTCCTACGATAAAATTCACTCCCCGTCTCCAAAATCACTCAGAGAAAAAATAATTTCATAGTGAACATTATCTCGCGGGATACCCTTTCTTTCAAGACTTAACACTTAAAGCGCAACTCAACATAATTCTGTGAAATTCATTACAAACTTCCTTATTTGATAAAGACAGATTTTCATCTTTCACTCAAATATTTCAAGAAATTTAAACATCTTTTCTGCATTGATAACTCGGAGATGTTTTATTTTAATGTTTTTACTGGATATTATCTAAGTAACGTATTAAACTAACGTTCCGAAAATTTGGATGATTTCTTTAGCTCGGCCAATAACATTCTATTTCTTAACATCATGTTATTTCTCGTGTAATCGTTAAGAATATGGGGACATGCGTGGAGCACATATAATTCACACATACGGTTCAAGAAAGAAAAATATTAAGATAATTTTATATATTAAATTTTCTGTAAACTTTTCTTACCTTCTATCTTAAAAATCTACATTTCTTGGCAAAAGTCTTGTTCATTAATACTTGTCTTGGATATGCATGTGAAGTATTTCAGAAGCTACAGCTTAAATTACATGGCGATGATGAAGCCTAATTTCGTTTGGAAATTGCAGTATGTATACAAATAATGTAAATAAATTGCATAATGGAACTTCAGAGGATGATGACTCTCTTGAAACGCTCTGCAGTGGGAAGTCACAGACGTTATAGTGACACCTGGAAGGTTAATTATGGTATATTTTAAGTGCCACACATTTAAAATTTAAGAAACCTCAGGAAATTTCTTTTTTTATACCACATTTTAGATAATTCACTTAGTATTGCGGGAGAAAAAGAATTATTTAAGAAAAGTTACTTTATAGAACTAAGGTAAAAAATTATTGATTAAATGATATTAAGGAATTGTTAAAAAATTCACTTGTCGGAGATTGCACCTCATTTTACCAATTCACCAAAATTATTTCTTCAATACTTCTATTAAATAAAAATTTATCTCCCTTTTTCAAAAAATTGCTTTTCGATTCCTTTCATCTTCGCGTCTGCTAGCTGTATTTCGTTACACTTCGAGATCCTCAAATTTCGTTCTTATATTTCACGGCCGCTGCGTGATTCTCTCTTTTTGGTCTCATAGAAATCTTATTTAGGACACTGTCATTTGTCTCGATCTCACATTCGTGTCTCAACGTTGCTGCGTCGATTGTTCGGAATTCCTCGCGACCGGATTGAAAAATCGTATTCACTGCAGAAAGAAAAGACGATGGAACGTTCCTTTGTACGATAATGCTTTCCCACGAAAGGCAATAAACATTCTTCATATTTCACGAGTCTGTAGATGAATCATTTTTTCCTCAGTTCACAAATTTTTTAGTACATAAAATCAATATATTTGTGTTGTGTATGGAATTGAGGAGTCGAGGCGGGTGGTGCAGTGGATAGCCCACCTGCTACCAGTGCAGAAAGTCCCGGCTTCGACTCCCAATTCGCCGCAATTTTCATCTGGCCGATGACGATGCAAACACTCCACGAGTAGATACACGGAAATAGTGAGTGAAAATATATTTTTGTGTTATCTACTCCTCTTTTTTTAATGCTGTTTTTATTAAAAGAATACAATTCAAATATTAAAATAGTTTAATTTATTTTCAAATGCAGCTACCTTCTTTCTTTCATTAAAATATTTCATTAGGAGGAATTTTCTGTATTCAACTTACGATCTTTCTTCGGATGATCACAAAATACTTTTTTGTTGTTGTTTAATAACGTTTCGACCCGAGGTTGAAGTCATTATCAGGGGTGCAAAATATTTTATCAAAAATGAACATAGTGGGACTTTTTGCAATATTGGTCTCTATGGAGTTAGTACACTAATTTGTATTGATTTGTGTGTTTTGCAGTTTTTAGAGTTGTTTATTGAACTTTCCAGGCACTAAGATTATTATACGAAATTTTAGTCGAAGATACACAAAAATAATTGCCCACAAAGTAACTTAAAAAATGGTGGAGACGAATTAACACATTCCTAATTCCAAAGGTGAAACCATATATGTCACTGTTTGAAATAGTTTCCGTAAATATTTTGAACAGTAATTCAGAGTAATTATTATAATGAGAATACCTTTGAGTCAATGATGGTGTTTCCGGGGTTGGAGTAGTTAATTTTTATTTAACATTATCAGTATAAAATTTACTTCGCCAACCCCGAAATTATCATAATTGATTCGTAATTGTTTATATTGCGTGTCGTTTGCTCAAACTCAAGATAAGCGATAATAAACCAGAGTACGATGAACCTCGAACCAAATTTGATTATCTCCAACGCTCTTATGTTTACCCGAGGAAAACAATAAAATTAGTTGCATTCTTGTTTCGAAGCAGGCCATTATCAGGGAACCTTGTTTTGTGTAGATATGGTATGAGATATGATTAAGGTGACCAGATTTTAACATTGGTAAAGCGGGACACTATTGACCGGAGGGAGGGGGTTCTTGATAAAAAAATTGGTCTATATGGAGCAACAAAAATTATCATAGAACGCAAAAATAGTATTGTAATATAGTCTTTTTAATTTCAACGTAAGTACAATTTACAAATATAATACATTAAAAATATTATGTATAGTATTATTTTATTCTTTGGCATATTTCTCATTTGAGTGAATTTTTTTAGTAGATTGCTGTCGTTGTTTAAACGGTCATGAAATTTTTCACAAGAATTTGTTAAATTATATTGCCGCCGAAAACCGTATATTCCCTTTCCGTTCCCTAGCTTATCGTTCCCTAGCTTATCTTCCAAAAATCGGGACATTTTTAAAACGCCGCGGGACGCGGGACAAATTGTTAAAAATCGGGACTTTCCCGCCAAAAGCGGGACGTCTGGTCACCTTAGATATGATGTATTGTTGTTGGGAGGAGCTGTGATTACAAATCGTGCATTGGCGGAGAACATTGTTCGTACGAAGGAGGGGAGGGGAGGAAGAAATATCGACCTCGGGGAACACGTGTGACTTGAAGAACGTTATGTAAAGTTAAGAATAACACACTGATCAGAAGGTGAAGAAAACATGACTTCTTGTCAGAATATGAGGAAGATTTCACTACATAAATGAATATGAATAGTAGAGAAAAGCCCTCCAAATGAATCGTAATTTGTGACGGCAAGGAGCTGAAAGAGTTTTTGATGGAGGATAAAATTAAAATATAGATGCAATGCAAATGAAATGCAAATATTAAGTTGGAGTTAAGTTGCAAAAGTACTCAGTATAAATAAAATTACTGAAATGTTGCCACATTCCGATAAAAATTACAAACATATCATCCCTATTTATACTTTTTTAAAGTTCTTTTTTAACCCAGTTTTGCGGCCAGTTCGATCATTATCTGGGCTCAAAGTTCTCTGCCTGTGTGTTTTCTCCATCATTTCGTTGTTTCTTGGTCCAATTTTCTTCAATTTTTATGATTTCTTTCCCTCGACTTTTGCTTTCCACTATCTTGAATCTTTCGTTGTGTGATTATTAATTTCGTGTCTCTTCCATTTCTTTTCTACGTTGTACTTCCCTCTTTGTAGTGCAAGTGATTGTCTTGTTTCTTCAATTCGTTCTTTCTGATCTTTTAATTGCCTCAATAGCTGTTCCGTATGAGTCATCTACACGAATCGGTAAAAGCATTATTGTCCCTAACCGCGAGGAGTTTCGGAACTGTCCCCTTTCTGCTGTACCCCTTTCCGTAGATAGAACAGAAGTAATTTTAATAAACATATATTGTAATTTTTGGTGAAAATTAAAGAAAGATTTAGAAAAAATTGGAAGAATGTTACAAGAAAAGAGGGGCTGGAAATAATTGTAAAAGGAGATAGTAACGCGAGAACCACCATGTTAGGTGACCATCGAAGTAACAAAACAGGGAGAATGTTGGAAACGTTTGCTTTTACGAACAGGTTGCTGGTCCACGATGAGTACCGAGCAGCAAGATACAATGGGTCTAATGGAACGTCCTTAATATACCTGACAATTAGTACAAGACTTACTAATTGGATATTCGAAAATGTAAACCGACTGCATCTACGATGGAATGTATATAAAACTATGTCGGAAACAGAATTTCGAGGGTGAAATAAAATGAAAATAAGAAAGAAAGTGGAGGACGAAATTGATAGACAACAATTTGAAATCTTAAGAATGAAGAACAATGCTTCAACCAAAATTACACAAGGACGGAAAGGGAAGGTGTGGTGGTCAAGAGAGCTAGGACAATTAAAAATTCGGAAGAATAGAGCTCTACGTGCTGTACAGAAAATGAAACGCAAATACATGGATGTGACTACAACCTTGAACGAATACAAAAAATAAAATAAATAAGAGCAGAATTCAAAGCTATGATACTGCAAAGAAACAAAAGAGTATTGGGAAGAGTTCTTGGTGAAGTCTTTGAATAAAAGCTGTTGGGGGATCCCATATGTCTTGGCAAGTGGGAAAGTAAAACACGACAGGCCTGGTATGCATTACGTGATGGGGATTAGGAGACACAAGAAACTGGAGAGAAGCTGCTACTGGACTTACTGCCTCAAGAAACAAAAAACGATATATTTGGAGAAACACGCAAGACCAAATAAACGATGAGGACTACATGACTAAAATAGAATTGGAGACACTATTTTTGAAATTAAAAAAAACATTAAGTGCGCAGGATTCGACAACACATGACATGAAATGGTAAAGTTAACATATAAAAAAATATGATACATTGCTATTGAATATTTACATGTGTTTTAAATTACATTATTTTCCGAAAGTATGAAAAGTAGAGAAGGTGAGAGTTTTCCTTAAGGGAGAAGATATAACGGGAGACGTTGCCGTGTAGACCAATAACTTTATTGCCAACTGTAGAGAAAATATTTTGTATGTGGGTGAATGAAAGAATAGGGCGGTATTTAGAAAGCACGCAAGGCCTTCACACAAGACAATATGGATTTAGAAAAGGAAGGAGTACTGAGGATGCACTGCGAATAATGACCAAATTAGCGAAGGACAGGAGAATGAAATATGCACTAAGTTTGTATATTGATATGCTGCGTTACGGTTCCTAGGTTCTGCTCTGTATCAAAAATATTACCTATTAATTTATTCATTTCATAGGTTCAATCTAATATCAATTCTATGGGGCTATTCTCTTGGCTACTCGCTTGCTGAGTGGGTGCAACCCCCACTATTACGAAAAGACCGGATCGACCAGGATATGAAATTGAAACAAGGATAATTTGAACATTATTGAGATAAAGAAGAGTGTTTAACTAAACACTATTTAATAATAACACCAAATCATTGGTTACAGCTGTTATCATATTCCGCTTTACATATACAGAATAAATGTCGTGAATTAATACCATTTGCAAGATACTCAGAACGGAGAAACAGATCGTGAATACAATAATTAGAAGTATCTGAAGGATACTTTGTAGGAATAACAAATAGTCAAACAATTTATGAATACAGTAATTAGAAGTATCTGAAGGATACTTAATCGGAATAGATTGAATAAAACATTATTATTACAAAGATCCAAAATAAAAGTTTTACGGAGAGGAGGCTTGCCTCCGTCTGCTGAACCCTTCGCCTCGTGGCCACCTGGAAGGAGGGACGTCTTGGAGGGGGCAGGGCCAATTACATATATTTTATTAGATTATGACGGCATCAATGCTCATTCTTTCTGGTTGGTCCAGAACCTCGCCACCAAGGTGCATCGCTGATTAAGCTTAGTTCTCACGCTAGCCGCCGTCCAAGGGTCAGCGGAAGTTTGCGTCAGCTCTCTGCGTACACGTATATACCAAGGGAAATAATCATGACTACCATCATTTATTATATTCGAGATGGACAATAAAAGAATAGGAGATGATAAATAGATATTAAAATGAGGACCGTAACAGATATAAATGGAGCATTCAACAATGCTTCATGGTCCCTAATATTTGTAAGTTTGGAGAAGCGAGAAGCGACGCTATACTTAATAAATATCGTTCGCTCATTCTTCCAAGACAGAGCAGTGTTTCTCGAAATAGGTCAGGGGCCACTTTTCTGGAATGTGTTAATGGATGATATGGTAAATGAAATGACATCTTAGGGAATAGAGATTATAGCGTACGCCGATGATATATGTGTGGTATTGTATGGAGATAGTAGTCGAGAAATAGAATCAAATGACAATGCTGTACTACAGCAATGTGTAGAAGAAAGTAGAAAATTGCAATGGGAAACATCAACAAAAAAAACAACAAAGCGCTATGGTTTGGCACGAATAGTAAAAGGAGACGCAATCCTTCATTAAAATTGTCAGGAGTACCAATAAAATTACAGCGAAGCGCTCGATATTTGGGATTAATGTTAGATGATGGACTACATTATAATGGACACGTTACGTATGTAGGCTTTGGAAATATATTACAGCCCACTCAGAATTGGATTAACAAAGCAGAATATTGGACACAAGAATTGTTGACCTGTACAAAGGAGCGATACGACCTATCGTGAGATATGGAGCAAGTGTATGGGGCCACAAGGTATCAAATGTGCTCGTGGAAAGGAAACTTAAACATGCCCAACGATTATGCATTCTTAAATTAAGCGGATGTTACTCGACAGTTGTGACATAGGCAGTACAGGTACTTATGGGACTAATGCCACTCGACCTGTACGTGACTGAGTTAAAATTTCAGATGATGTTACGAACGGAGGGAGAGATCTATATAAATGACGAAAGACTTCACAGGGAAGACAAGAAATCAGAGAAGAAATTGACCGACGAACTTGTAGGAGGATGGCAAGTACGTTGGGATAAAGCGAAGTAGGAAGACATACTTACAAATATATACGAGACGTTAAATTTAAATGGAAAAATAGAAAATTGTTTTCTCCGTCAAGAGAGATGTTAGAAGTACTTTGGGGACATGCAAATTTTGGGCAATATATAGCACGAAGACTTGTATGCGCGGTAACGGAGACGAGACGGTGGATCATGTACTATGGGAATAACGTCCTTTTGTATGATGAAGGAAGAAGGGAATATTATACGAACCAAAAGAAGACAAGAATGTATCCACTGCAAGACAATAGTACAGTAATAGCAAAAAAACAAAACAGATATAATGGTTTCTCTGACTATGTACGACGAATATGCGTTATAAGAGATATCTTCAAAAACGCGACATAAATTAACGGCAATTACATATATTATAAGTGCTATGAACATGCAGTTGCAGAATGAGGAGCAGGATGAAGATAACAGAGACCATTAAAAAGAAAAGAAGAGGAAATATATCCACATAATGACTAAGTTGAAGATGTGGATAACATTAATCGTTTTCATTAATGTACCAATTGACATGGTGAAATAAATAAATAAATTAAATATACGCCTTTCCGTTCATTACTTCTAACACTATCTTCTTCCCTTGTTCAGTTTCTCCCTCGTGTCATGTATACTACACTCCCTCCTTATCCCATTCACCTCATTATGTATTCTTGGACATCCTGATCTTCTCCTTCCCGTTTGATGTAATATCCCCAATTCTTGTCGATAAAGATATCTCCGTTTCAGCTGCCCATTCTACTTTCTTCTTTCTTCGTCTGTTATTTCACATTCGTGTAGTATATGTCGTACACTTTCCTTTCCCGCAAAAGCACAAATCTTCCACTCATAGTTCCACTTTTAATTTCCAATTATACAGAATATATAAGAAAAGTATTGTAATCGGTCAAAAATTTTTCTTGAGATCTCTTCGAATCTTTACGCATTAGCTCCAGGAGAGTATTTTCAAATTTTAGCGATGCTGTCCAATGTATTTGTGTCAAATTTTGTTTTTTGATAACTCACGAACAAACTGATGCTTCGAAACCAATAGAATTTGAAAGCATTGGGAATATAAATCCATTTCTAAACAGCTTACACCAACTTCATTTACACACCCTGCTCAACTTCTGACTTCTTAAAATTCAAAATTTATATTTTTGAAACTATCAATATGAGCATTTTGATTAAGTGAATTTTGCGTGCAGATGCTAGTCCTCATTTCTGTATGTCACACATTTTTAGAGACATACCGAAAATTTATTACGCAAATAAGAGTTATCTTGTGGACTCCTATTTTAGAATAGCCTACAAGGTAATTGAAAAGTGTTTAAGGTGGGAGATATTTCTTGCAATCTGTACTTGATTGTGCAGATATAGTGTTCAGGAGTGTACTTCATAGGGTTGTGAGGAAAGATTTATTTATACCTCTTAAGTTTTGTACATTATAATTATCATACGCTACCATTTTTTTTGAAGTGTTTTTCTGTTTTCTTATAATTTTGTTGCAGTAAAGGGTGTTTAGAGCTATGGATTTGTTGTTGAGAATTGTAAGGTTAAGTAAGGCTCATGGTAAGTTTTTTTCCATAGACACTGAAACCCCGTCTCCTAAATAGGCTGCGATGCGGTAAACCACTTCGGAATTTTATAATTGTAGATCACATGGTGAATGAATTTATGTATTTGACGTCCTTCCTTCGCTATCCCCCATCGTATGACCCAGCAATTCCCTAATTCTTCCTCACTTTCCTTTCATTCCGCTACGAATATTGTATCGTGTATTTAGATTTTTGAATAATTCTTCGTTCTAAAAACGCTGGAAAAACAGACATAATTATGAATAATCTCTCGTCTCGATTGAAATACTACGTGTTGGCCAGTTCAGTCTTCTATTAATCGGATGCGAATGCAAGCAGATTATATTTTGCGAGAGATTGATCAATCAAAAGTGTTCTGCGAGTTTCTTCATCGGAGTCTTTAACTGTGCAAAATTCGGAGCTCGAGAAACGTCGGTGAGCGTGTGATTCGATTTTCTTTCTTTCTTTTTATATTCACGTAACCTTTTAAAATTCAGTATAAATAAGAGACCTCAGTCCCATAAATCATTAAAAGAGAAAATAAATTTTTGACGTAGTTTTAAAGAGTTTCATCTACAAAAACTGTAACAAAACTTTTTCTCAGGGTAACTCTTGCCTAAGAGGTGTAAAAATCTATATATTTCGCACCCCATACCCAGTTAAAAGGCGAAACCAAATTTGTCCCATAAGGAAGACATTGGTTTATAAATAACAACAAAAATATCAGTGCCGGAGATATTCCCGCGGTATGGGTCTATATGAACCCTATTAGCGAAGTTTATGGAACAAAGCCCCAGAGTCCCAGAACCCCAGGAAAACGAGTCAATTAAATAAAATCAACAGAATGAGCAACAAAATGTTTTATACAAATATTTAAGAAAATAGGCCTGAATTTTTAGTTGACAGTTTAATTTTTGAATCAAGGAAATAAAATACATATGTCACAATTTCATAAAGGCAATTCCAAACATATTGAAGCAATACTACGTTTCATCTGTAATGCGCGAGTTCATTGCAAGTGAGTATTTGTATTTAATAGAACAGATGTGAGACATCATTTTAATAAAAAAAAAGTTCTGTAGTACCATCAAGAGTAAATATTATTTGAAAATGGGAAATGTAGCGTACTATTGAAGCTACATGGAGCGATAGGAGGTGGGTGGTAGGGCTGTTGTTAGTAGGTGGACCGGTTAGCTGTGGTTACCAACAACTTGGCCCACATGGAGGTGGTAGTCGGAGTCGTTAGGAATAGTAAGAGTTTATGATACTAGGAGCAGTATTCTAGGAGGTGGATAGAAGAAGGGGGGTTCGCTTTTCATAGCTATATATTGTCACAGCTATATAAAATGGGACATTGAAGTGAAATGCAAGTAATTTTTTCCAGCCCTGCCGAGAATTGAATACGGATTGACTCGATGGCGATCAAACATTCTACCCTTGATCCATCGGAGGGACCTAAGAGTATATAGCAATAAAATAAGTTTTTGGAAAAAAAAAATTCCAAGGTTTTATAAATAAATTTTTTAAATTTAATGTTTACTATTGGATTGATTGAATGTGTCGAGATACAAAATAAAAAACAAAGGCATTCGAATCAAGAGTACTTAACTCTCCTGCTAGTTATGATAAATTACAAAACTATGCATAAAAAATTAAATTTTAATTAATTATTATTGGAAATTAATACTCTATTCTTAATCAGTTTTCTTAGGAGGATGGATGTAAGAATTTCGGCTTGATGGAGATGATTTTTGGATGCCTTTGGTATCTAACACCGGAATATGGTAAAATGAACCAAATTCTTTAACTCTGCAACTTTCTTGACCTTACGGAATCGACAGAATATTTGACTGAGTTAATTCAATAGTGAAAATGAAATGAATGAAAGTATGAATTTCAAATTACATGAAAACCATCCCAGAGTCTGCCACGTAGTTTTGCCACGCCTCCGCAAGTGAACAAAATGAATTGAAAATTATTGATTTCAAAGGGCGGTTATATTTCTGCAAATTGAATATTTATGACGAGTGGTACGCTTTGCTTAAATAGTAAAACATACTCTTCTCTGTGGCTATGCTTTTCGTTGATTACTGAATTGTGTTAAATGTGATTATTACGTCAGTGTATGAGAACATCAGTTATTTCACTTTATTATCTTCTGTAATAAAATCTAATTAGCATTGTATCGTGCATACCGCGTTAATTTACTGTAACATATAAATGTCTTCAGTAATAATCTATAAATGGGTAATAACTTAAAATGAATTATGGCTTAAAATTTGCACATTCGGGTCGGAGCCGGATTGTGACCAGTAGAGGGATAGATTTAAAAAAAGAAAAGGATTTACAAAGAAGTACTGTTTTTTTATTATTTCAAAATTTTATTTTATTATTTTAATGTTTGAAAATGAAATTATTTAATTGTGTACTTAATCATAAATTATGCTTCAAAATGCAAAACGCAAAACTGCATATAACTAATTTCGAATCAAATGACTTATTTTGAGAATTGAAGATTGAAACGAAATTTATTGCTCACTGTACCAATTTGCTAGGTTACCGTATACTTTTTAGTATTATTATTCCCGAATAATGTTTTTCAATGAGGCGTAATCTCATGAAGCATTTTTTCTCTAATATAGTTTTGCTGGTAAGCTTTGTTCTTAGCAATGTAATAACATGAGTGTCAGATCTCCCAGAATCGTACGTCCATATCACGCCGAAAACGGGTAGTCAGATTCGTCAATTATTAAACTCCATTTATTGGTTTTCAAAAATAAAGTCAAGGACAAGCATTCATTTCTTCATAAATGTAGTCGGGTAGGTTTTCTATTTGTTTGAAATAATCATGAGTCGGGTAGATTTTCTATTTGCATGATATTTATTTTTTATTCTATACAAGTGAATTCCACGCGACTTTACTCGCGTATTACATTTTCGAAATTTTTAGTAAATCCCCACTTATATTTATGGAACAATTATTATCGAAGGAAAAAACGCAATTGTTAAAACTACCAAGCACAATAAAAAATAACTCGAGTATTAGAAAGATTCTGGCGAACAATAAATCACAATACTTGTTCCTTTATTTCCCCCTGAAAACAAAGAAAAAGACGACAGGCAGTTGCACAGCCAACTAACATTTCCAAACCCTACTGTATGTACTTGGCAACATTGCAGCGGTCCGGAGTTACTTAGAATTCATTTCTAGTCAACGCTTGTACAGCTGTCAGTATTCTTCATAGGACACCTTGTTCAGTTGTTCCCAGTGTTGTCAAATTGAACAGCATGGCTTGGAAATAAACAGTCGGTTATGACAGTTGGCAATATGTTCAATGACAATCAACACAGTGCAAATTTAATGATGGTTTCGTAATCTTTTTTTACATTACTTCAGCCAATATTTTAGCATTATCATTTCACAAATTATCTCCATCATAAGAATTGTTTGCTTGTTTTCGGGTCCTGTGTGTTTTACATTTACCGTTTTAGGAAATTTAAATTTACGCCTCATTGAATTGGTGGTATGATTGAGAAATATGTGGACGATTAAATGTATAAGATCTGAGAAATAAAATATTGTATCCGCAATGTAAACGAGTGCATAAAGTGTAATTATTTTGACCCTCATTGTATAACCTCTCGGCCAACGCTTTGACGCATCGGGGTGTCTTTATGTTCTTCGCGCTCTGAATATTCGCGCGTCCGAAGAGAGCGAGGGTGGATGCTGCAGAGGTTGAGGAAGCGGTCGCCTCGACAGGGAAGTCTACTCTGTCGCTGTCCTCACTTCCCCTTCAGCCCTCACCCTCAGCGTCGCCATGGCCTCCATCCCAACAGACCTCACGCGTTAAGTACGCGCCGCCAGTTTCCCCTTGAGCGGAATGTGACATTTGCTGAGCATCTCAATTCTTTTAAAGCAGCGGTGTCAAGAGAAAGAGCACGCGAACGAAATTGCGGGTTGCCGCGTTCCAATAGCTTTTAAATCGCGATAACGGGTTTTGTTATCGAATACCAAGAAGGGATTCACAAATTTCTTCCCTGATTTCTGCGACCACGCGATTCACAGGCTTCCGCGGATTAAAACTGAGTTTGTGGTAGTACTAAAGAAAATTTCTGAAGATAAAGTATTATGTTTGATTATATACAAAAGCAAAATAGAAAAAAAATCGAAGTGTAGAAAACATAAATAAAAATTTATAGTTAAGTTATAATTAAAGACTTACGACCTTATGACGAACAAATACTGTATATTTTGTGATATAGTTCACTTTATATCACAAAATATAGCATAGTATATAAAGTGAACTTTGTATTACACAATATGCGGCGATCGTCCGTCATAAGGTCGTAAGTCTTCATTTATTTAATTTGATTAAATAATGGATGTTAATTCTAGTAGAGTAGTTTAGTTGTTTTTACGATTTTTCGTGCAGTAATACCGTTATATACTACTATTTTGGTTACCACGTGTTTCGCAAATAGTTTACATACTGCATTATCTCCACGTTTATTTCATAGAAAGAAGTTCACTTGCTCTGAAATTTCCCGTACGACCTCTTCTTCCCCGCCATTACAGCCTTCGGTTCAACTCTGGCTGCGGCCCGGCTGCACGGGTGGCAAGCACGGCGTACTCTGCTGCCCGTACGTGCTTACTTTCACATCCTTACTTTAGAGTGAGGAATGAGAGAGTGACGTAGAATGCGAAATGCTGCATTGATTCAATCTCGTGTTGCGTAAGATGACCTTTTAGGTGCAGTTGCTAATCTGGGATTTGGGAACTATTTTGTGTCGAGTTTACATCTCCGAAGTATCTGTGGGTATGAAAAATTTAATGCAAAATGATACAATTTTAAGGCAATTTACAATCCCATAAGTATATACTTTATTACCCAAACCAAATAATACGGACCTAATAGAATTTATTTTCTTACAACAATATATTAAAATAGTTTTTCCGCCTATTTTGGGGAGAACTTAAGCCCAGAAACCCCCTGTCCCCGAAGTGTACCACTGATAATATGTAAGTAAAACCTGTTTAAATGTATTGTAGTCATTTTAATAAACTTCAGTTATCTCCAGAATATTTGGAAAGTTTTAAAATGCAAAATAGTTCAACCACGTTACATACTTTACAATGTGTATCAATATGCTCTTAAAAATGAATTTTTAATTCACTCTAATGCATCTTATAGGGTGAGTTTATATAGATTCCCGTGTGGTTCTCTGTATAATTTTCTTTCCATGATCCCAAGAAAACTTCCCATCACAGAGGCTGCTTTGTAATTTCGTCAGTTATTTATTGTTGGGTAAAATACGAACTTTAACGTTTTTTTGCATAATTTTTATCATCAACACCACTATATTTCTTAATACTAAAGAATTTTGACTTGCAACTTGACGTTCGTCTGGGATAAAACCGTACTGTTATACCAACAATTTTTATAGCTGAATCTGTTAAGTCGACCAGTATTGCGGATATCGCTCGCAATGATGCTGCACTTTTGCGACATGATGTAAAGTCTGTGTTGTATTAGGTATCCCTTTGCTCCAATTATGTGGTTATATGGAGAAGCTGGTCTCACGACCTATTTACGTCCAAACATAGACATCATATTAATATTTATTTATTCTACAGAATTCAGGGCAGTAGGTGATGGACTGCGTCGAATGAAGTCAAGAGACCTCGCCGCACGTAAAAACTGAGTGTTATTCTACTACAATTAATGTCTCTCTTATTATCAAATTAATTAACCTGACGAAGTCTTCAATATAAAGTCGAAACGTGAAAATTAAATCACAAAATATACAGAATTCGTCTAATATAATACACTTTATTGTCGAAAAAATGCAGTTGCAAACTGAGTAAGACCTCGTGGGGGATAATAAACTACTCTCCGGAAGCAAGCAAGGGACCATTCCATCAATTCCGATCAAAGACAATCGCGAATTTAATAATTAATAAACATTTAACACATGAATTTTTTTATCAAATCAATTTATTATTCCAAATCGTAGACATAATGTGAAGTCAAAATTCGAGATAAATAATACCAAAAGTATTAAATGACATTTCCACCTATGAAAGAAAATAATCACTATCCGGAGGAATACCGGAGAAAAACCCGGGTCAGGATGGGGCAACAACATATTTTTCTATGGCCATAAGTCTATGTGGTATATTAAGTATTCCGTTGCTCACATCATGTGGAAACATGGAGAATCTTTCCTCATGACCCACATCTATTAATTTCCGAAAATTGACATCAAATAAAAACTTACGAATGCTACAGAATGCTGGGCCTTAGTTGATCTACTGTATATGTCGTATGAGGTGTGCGAAGGGACCGCGCTGTATGTGACAGCAGCGGCCTTCGTCCTTGCACTCTCCTCGGTCGTCGGACGTGCGCTCAAAAGCAAAGCCAACTCTTCTTTGAAGCCTCCGCCCTAAGTCCTGCGTTAATCCTCCATCCCTCTCTCTACCCTTTTACCATGCAGTTGCTTCTGCCCTTTCTTCCGAATCGCCCCTCGCACGCATTAGCGAAATGTTCTTCACTTCTGGAGTGAGTAGCTTCATCCATCTTTTCCCTCCATCTTCATTAATACCCTGTTCCCTTTTCCCGCATATATTAATATTTGCTTTAAAAATAGATTATTAGGATTATTGCGCTATGCATCAGTGGTCACCGTACGGGGTAAAAGGGAGGTTTCGTCAATCGAATTCTGAACTCTTGTTAATGTGTGTCCAAAATTCGGTTCTAAGGATTAAGTTACTTCTTGGTAATTGTGGAGCTTTAGCAACATTATCAAAGCATGATAAATTAAAATTAATTTGGCATTCGCCAAAAATATTCCTCAATACTCAGTGTATGTTACTGACGATGGTTGCTATGCAGCCGAAAAAGTTTTATACCAATAAAACAATGAGCAACATAGAAACGCCATTTAATTTATCAAGTTACTTCTTATTATGGAGAGCCAAATTTATTATTATTATTATTGTTATTATAATATATTTTTTGGCGAGGTTGAGGTCATGAGACATTCCACCTAACCTTGATTAGGCTTAAAAAATTGGGAAGAAGAGATTTAGGGTATCCGGGGAACTTATGGTACCGAACCAACAATTGTATAGAGTAGGTGAGGGAAACCACAGCTGAAAACGTCACCTAGTTCGGCGGAGCAGGATTTGGCCGCGCTCTGCTGCTCACCGGCATCGGGGAAGCGAAGACGCTTCCACTACACCACTGTCGGACACTAGATAACCGATGTCGGTTTTAGTTTCTCATACATGGGTTGATCCGTGATGTAATTGTTTGTGCACTTGTCTTGTACATCTGGAGACATTTTTTTTCCATTTGTATTTTTCCATCTGGTCACCCTGTCTCTATTGCTAAGACAATACAGGTTACTCGATATGCTCTCCTTCAATTTGTGCGTCATCATAGCGCGTCTTGGACGCATTGGACGTGGACTATTCCCATCATGAGGTGGCGTGCTCATCATCTATCTTTACATGTCACATCCGATGCAATTCAGCTCGCAGCCTCCCTATTTGTTCTAAGTATTCCACAAATAACTTGTACTTCCATCGTTTATCCATCATCTCTCTCATATCCTTATCGTACATTATTTTCTTCTTCATATAAGCATGTATGAACTTCGCCCTCTCTGGCTCCAAGATCGCACAATCCCATATTATATGTAATGGCGTTTCTCTTGCCCGACTGGTGGTTGATTTTAATGGAATGCTGATGATGATAATGGAAGACTCTAATAATCTAGTTGTTGGCGGACCCTAAAACTAATAATAATAATAATAATGTTTTATGATGGTTACAAAAGCAGAAACGGACCTGATATGTTACCAAAACAAAATGCACACAAAATTTCTCGAATAGTATCCAGAATTTGTAGGTATAATCTCTGAACAAAACCTTGTGGACAGGAGGAGAGCAATTGTCAATACACGCCTTCTATCACAGCAAAAGATCAACGAAATTAAAAAAGGAAATAAAATAAAACAATGGCGATAATCGATGAAAATCAGTAAGAAATAACAATGAATATGATTCATCAAATGGCAGTCATGAAAGTAGATACGACGATGATGTCCCAAATGCGCCAACGCAAAATATAGCAAATTCGAATAATGTTTGTGAAGTGGGAAATTCAGAAAAGGAAGAACTGAAACTGACCATAAAGCAAGAGTTTAGTGCTAATTTCACGAAATTCTATGGCATGAACCCCTCAGCAAACCACTATCCAAGCCAAATTTTACATAAAGTATGTGGAAGATTATGAGAATGCTCAATACAGAATTTTTATCACCACAATTGAACCTGACAGAAACACTGGAAGAACTCTACCACGATGTGTACTGTCCTGCTTCTACAGTTGAGAATTTCTCAAGATCGCCGAAAATTTTGCAGAGGCAACGTTAAACCTTCACTGAATGTTAACTTAAACGCAGGAATGAAGATGAAAAACTTCCCAAATGGCAGATCAGCCTTCAAAATCGTAACAGTTCGCTGAGAATGAAAATTGGAAGACTTACAGAGTTTCAAAAATGAGTGAGAAAAAAAAAAACTAGAAGAGAAAGTGAGAGAAATTATCAAACCAGTTACACTGGAACCACTGACACCAAACAGTTTGGTAGAAATTATTGACAGTCACGTACAAAGGGTAGCAGTGTACTCTGGACGACTCAGAAGATGCAAAACACTTATGGCTCACAAGAAACAATATGCAGAATTCCACGATCAAAAATTACAGAAATTTGAAGTTTTGAACTATTTGTTACTTCCAAATGATAATTTTATCAACAACTTAAATTACATCCATACGTGTTTCTTCATATTTGTATGCTAGGTTAGTGTTACTATGCACCTTTTAAGTATTTCGATATTAAAGTTTCTATTTCAAGTTTTGATGAAAATTAGATATTGGTGTGTTTTTACAAATGCTCAAGATGACCGTTCATTTGTACCAATGTGCAGATAAGTTTTAAGTAATGTCGTACGTATTTTATGATTAATGTTCAATCCAATTCTCAAAAACTGCTTCTAAGTTTGAGTAATATTTTGTGTTTAACGTGAGTAGAATTAATTTATGCAATTCATTACCAAAATAGAAATGTATAGAATCAATTTACATTAATAATGTAAATTCTAGGGAAATGATACCGATGTTGATAGGATTACATTTAGCGCTGATCTCAACCAGTTGTGAGTTCGAACGTCGTAATCAGTAAACCGAATTGGACACACTACAGGTATTTTCATATGCGTTGAAACATCATTTTAATTTTATTATTATATATCAATAGCCTGTATTCCAGTTGTGAATGGGTTATCAATAAAACAAATTTAAAAAATAAAGTTAATAAAAAAGATATTTTGTCAATCTGTTCCTTGTTATTTATCAAACCTATTTTAAGTAGTATTAGAAGAAGAACAGGAATGAAATAATAAATTCCGGTATCTCTGCAATGTTCTTGTGGAACATGTCATAGGAAAAGACCGTGGTAAAATAATCTAGAAACGTTATCCCCTGTACACTCTTCTGATGCCACCCACTCTCCATTACATCGTTTCGAGTCGCAGCCAAATGACTGATCCAACGCGTAAAATGTCCTATTAGCTTTATCCCGTTTTGCAACTTCAAACGAGGGAAGGGGTATGCGGCGATGCATTAAAATTCCACGCTATTCCATCCTGGCATATTAATAGATTACCGGCTGTTGGTAGGACCACTCCGTTTGAATAATTTATAGCAGGAAATTCCTTGTTTGAAGTGGGCCGCTTAACGATAGAGAAATCTGAGGCAAAGTAGCGTGGTAAATTTACTGAAAACCAGTCAATTGAAAAGCGATTTACGTATTCTGCTTTCCAGTGTTTTGCGAGATGCTAACACGATACGTCGAGGTTTGTGGGTTTAGTCATATTCGGATTCGACAGCTTGATGAACTGTTGTGATCTGGAACAGTTTTAGAACTTAAATCTTATTGGCGTGATCTAACGTGTTACGCTAATGTTTCTCTTGTGATTTAAACTCCATTATTTTGGATTTTTTGAGACAGAAAGAATTTGAGATTCAAGTCGCAATAAGACTTTGTTAATTGTGTCAAGAATAACATCAATATTTGTTCTTCCTTCTTCTTTTCATACAGTAATAATGAAGAATGTCGTTTTATGGACAATAATCATTGATTTACTCAGACGAGAATAATTGTATAATATGTTTGGCCGTATGATTTCATTACAATTGTCGATCTACAATGAAGTCCCTTCCAATTCCGATTCAAATCAACGATTGAAAACTCGTTGAATTGGGTGCCTATTTCTGTGATCTATTGAGACATTGAGTATTTCAAGAAGATCTGGCTGAGAGAAATAAAGCTCCACTGTAACTGTACTGTTGCTACGCCGCTTGTTCGATTCCCGGTGACATTGGCGCACAGATTTTTGAAAACGGTTTACACCAATATCGAGTTGGGAGCTGTAATGAACGAAACCTTAATTCGTACTCTCACGATACTGAGGAAAATCTTAAACATACGCTGAGAAATTGGCAATTCGGCAACGCTGCATTACGACAAATCTGGCAACGTGGCTAGCAACTGAAGGAGATAAAAATGGAAAACTTGCAAAGTTCAATCTCCATTGTGCTGATACATATCCTAAGTATGCGACGTGTTCGTGCACTTTAATACTTTTGATCAATATTTCTATAAAATAATTTCTATCGTGTGTTACGGTATTTTTAGTATTTTTATTTGTGAATGATAGTATAAATAATATATTTGACGACGAAATTTTGTTTAGTTTTTAAAATTTAAATTACCCTGTAACTACTTTCTTAAATATTCCGTTAAGAAAAAATCAATCTACAAAAAATACAGAAAAACGTGAAAAAAAATAAAGAAAACAATTCTAGAGTTTCTAATTTCTATGACAATTATGCAATATACTTTGTTGTATTATATTTACCAAAAATACATGTGATATGATTATACACCATAATACTGTTACTGAACGCACCAAAAGTTAAGAAATATGTAAAAGGATAATTCATTTTAATGAAGATATTGAGTAGAAAATTGATAAGCTTTTGTGCAATTTATAACGAAACAATAATTAAAAAAGTATATATTTATTCATGTATCATCTAGAATTTGGAGTAAAATGTTCAATACAGAAAAAAAGTTATATACACTTTTGTATGTCTTGCTACGAATGGAAATAAGGAGGATATTTTATAAACATTATTTAAAACACAACGCAATTTTATAAAATGATCGTTATAAAAATTATCAAGCTTCTTATAGTACGTTTTTGGACGATAGTCTCGCGGGACACTATTATTTTACACCTTTTAAAGCGACTTTTTTTCAGTTTCCACGNTTTCACTGATTTTTCATTTGATTGCATTTGAAATGCAAAAAAGGTGTATGCTTTTTCCACGCAGTGAAACCTATGATGAAGATAAATTGTAATTTTTTGAATTCCATATTCGCGACCTACAGTTTCAGGCATGTTCCTCATAACGAACATGATATATTTTTAAAAAGCTCTTAATAACAAACTACTAATAAACGTACATTTTTCTATCGCAGAATCTTCCAATAATTACATTAACTTTATATAAAAAAACGAATTTGTTTTTGTTTGATTAATATATAGATTAATGGTTTAAATATATTCTTTTTGAAACTTTTTTAATTGCTCTGTTTGTGTTTCGATTTAAATAGCTGCTTGTAATATTCTATTTTTCAATTCCCTTAAATAGACTAGTCATACTCTCATCTCTCCTTCGAAAGGAACACTCGAATAATGTCGAGACCAATATACCCTGGGATAGCACGCAATCTGAGAAGTTATAAGTGATGACCAAAATATAAATATTTATCATTTATAAAAAAGCGATCTTGTGTTTTGCTCATTAAAATANCATATATCTAGGTTCTGTAACTAAACTTACAAGAAAAAGTGGTCATAAGGAAAAAACAACCTATTCATAAAAATTAACGTCGGAAGCGTTTAAAAAATCCAAAACCACAAAATTATTTTGGTAAATCAATTTATTTATTTATGTGATTTGTTGCTTTTTCCGTAGGTATGATTACTTCTTGTATTAAAATACAAATAACGAATAACAAGTAAAGATAAAATTTTCTGGAAAGTGATCTTGTCGCACTAAAGAACCGTATTTTTGAGATCACAAATATTCGTAGAGATGACAAGAAATCAAAAATACCCAAAATATTTTGTTTTCAGGTCACTGTGAATGTGTGCAAGCAAGATCTTCTGATTTTTACACTTTATTAAGTGCAAAATATATTGCGCTTTCAATAACGTTATAAACATTATTCTAGTTCGCTTCATCTGCACGCGTAGTAAACGAGTGAAATGGATGGCTGATAATAAATCTGCTATTGCGATCGCTCTCCAAAATTGTGTTTGTCTTCTTGATCGATGCATTCTAAAGTAGTTATTTCAGGTAATAGAGCATGATATCCTACCGAATTATATCCATATATAAATTAAATCCAAATAGAACTATAATCCTACTAAATTCTATTAAATAACGGAAGTTTCATTTTCGATGACGTGCATAAATCCAGCAAAGAAATATTCTGAAATGAAAATAAAAGTGATGTGGTTGTTTAAGTGTGTTTGCTCAAATCAAATCTACATTTAGTACCATTCAAAAGTTTTCTAAGATAAATCAGTTTAAATAGTATATTTGAATCATTTTTTATGAATATGTTGGTTGTATTTTTTATATTAATATTTTGAAATTTGTATATTGTTGTGTTAGCCGTTTTTTCCTCATTCTTGTTCGTTCGTTAAAATAACTTCTTACAAATGACCCTGAATCTGGAAGGCTGGAATTTACTAGTTACAATACTTTATACTAAATTGTGTATGTTATCTCATCAACTTCTCCGCTGATTTTTTATCCTTACATAAAAAATCATGTTTAATGTCTAATCAATATGTTTATCTTCACAAATATGAACAATCATGTTGCTTCGTAAAAAGTGTTATAAAGAATGCTTCTGAATTACTTTGTTTGCCCCCTGCTATTGTAATCAATGAATTCTACGGAATATCGATAATAAGGAAAGAAAGAATACAACTCAATTGCATTTGAAATTAAAGTGATATGTTCCTTTTGTTATACTTTCTGAGAACTAAAAATAAACTGTTTAGTAATGTTACTCTCTGAGCATATTGTTTTATATATGTTGCACGATTACAGCCAAGCGTTGTATCTTGCATCAATACATTTCTTACATAAGTAATTTATTTATTGGTTTAAAGTTATTAAAGATATCATTAGAATTAACATGTATAGTTATTCATTCATTTTATATCAATTTGCTTTATAAAATTCAGAGATTATAAGAATATTTATAAGTAATTCTTGAATGTGTATCTCACGAAATTCATACAATATCTTGCGATGATATTCAAATTCTGTGATTAAACAATATCGATTTTACAGTAACAAGATTTTTTTTCTTCGGAGAAGTTTAATTTATTTTATATTCTCTAGGAAGGCGTTGTGACACTACTAAACTTGAGATGTCATTTAAATATAGAGAATCATAAACTTTATTGTAGTTAAGAAACTAAAGAATAATTTGTTCAGTATGTCCAAGATGTGTATAATAGAAATGTACAAAATATTTATTTAACAGAGGCGTAATAAAATATTTTCTCTCGTTACGGATTAATAGGGATATGTTCGCCAGGACTAGTCTTCTATTGGTGCGGCAAATATGGAAACAGTTTCAAGTTTGCCTACGATTGGTCGAACGATACTGAGGAGCTTTCTCCCTGTCGCAGAGACGTGTCATTGCAAACCTAACAGATCCAAATCTCCAAGCGCGCGGGACTTAATAAAAGTGCTCACGAAAATGTTTATTAAAATAGGGTACGTGTATCCAGGATTCATCGATGTTTCTATATTACTATGACATGCTTTTTAACCCCAACCAAATAAACGAATTTACATCACAATGAATGTTAATTTACGAATTTATTTATTCCTCTTTGAAAATGAATAGAAAGAAATGTTTTCATAAGTTTAGAATAGATTTTACATTATAAAGTCAAATGTTTTTTTTTGTAATATCAGTTTGAAATTATTATTATTATTATTCAAGATGCATGGCATGAAAGCCTACAAGTCTCCAGTTAGAAAATCACGTGTGACACACAAAATGGTGCAAATTTCTTCCGTGCACGTGGAGAAAATAGATAAATGCGGAAATAAGGGATATCTGCGTACCGCTTCCACACAGTAGTAGAATAGAACTATCGAACTTGCCTTAACCCGCGGGCCTTTTTCTATAAACTTTCAACAGATCGGGGCACACGGGATTGGATTTGGCAAAATGTTACCCGACGAATAAAACTATTGAATCATATTTATTTATTTGTGACGCGATATTTTGATTCGTATCGACAAATTCATATTATTTAAAGCTTAAAAAATTAAATTGTATATTTATTTTTAAAAAGTATTTATAATATTTAGTGTTATAATAAAATGTTTGTATATTGTAACGTATGAAGGGGTAATTCCTTAACCAATTTTAAGTTTTACCCCCCAACGTTTGATGAAAAATTTGATGTAAAATATACTCTTACTCGCGGGCCGTAAAAAAAATATTTGTTCGACAGCGCTGTCGTAGAAGGCGATCGGGTGGTGTAGAGACCGACACCTCTTTGTTCGGAGAGGAATCCCGGGTTCACATTAAAATTTGCATAATATAATTTGAATTACTCGTGTAAGCAGACACGTGACAAGGGTACCAATCACAGAAAAACAACGAAGAGAGAGACTTCGATCACAATCATTGGGGCAAGCACAGTAAACGAGGCGAGTGGAACAATCCATAGAAAGGGCGCAAGTGCATTTCCGCCCCGCAGTAAGTGCAGCGGATGGACGCGGGCTGACGCGCGCGTGGCTCAATCAAGCGGCAGTCGTGCGAATTCTACTCCAGAGATATCCGCTGATGATATGCACGTCACAGATTCGCTTTGTTTTGTGTGTCGCGAGAGAAATTGAGGAGGATGATTACGAGGGAGTTGGTTGTTGGATCATGTGGGAAACGAGGGAATGAGCTGGAGCGGTAGTCGAAACTTGTTATTTTAGATTCGCTTTGTTTTCGCAATGCACTTTCCCTCACTCATTCACCCAACTTAAAAGCACAAATGCAAAGGAGATTTTTATTTGATTGGGTTTATGGGTATGAAATGTTTCGGGACTCTTCTGTTATGTTAATACACTTTTTGAAATTTAATTAAGAAATGAATGTTTCGGAGTTTATTTATTAAATTGTTTTATTTTATGTAAACTTCATAATTAGTGAATTAATAATGAAAACATGAAGAGTAATTCCTCATTTTTCCAAAATCCATTACCTTTAAATTTATAATTATTATTTCGAAATTTTCGGGGAAAAAGAACTATTATGTTTATGATGTTTTTCTAATACTTTCCCTGTAATATTTTGTATTTCTCCTGTAAATTTGAAAAAGAAAAGAAATTCCGATATGTAGATAATATGCAAGCCACGAAGATTGTGGGTGAGCAAGTTATTTTGTGTCGGTAGTCATTCTCTAAGCTGGATAATTTCCACTATCCTTAAGAATTTGGAGGGAATGGTACAACTTTCAAAGTTCCTAATTGCATTCTAAAAGGCGCATATCATCCCCCTAAACCTATTTTACATTATCGTAAACTGTGCTATGAAAACATGTTCTAGCAGTTACAGGTACTAAAGATAGTCTTCTCTCTCGGTAGTAGCAATAGAATACACAGAAATGTTGGATCGTTTAAATCGCCTAATTAAAACATTTGACTTTTAATATATTTAGTTATTGTTACTACTTTGCGATGTAAAAAATTAAATATTTTAATTGTCTCGAGACATTTTTTTTTGTGTTATCTGAAATATTTTCCCTAAAAACATGATTTATGTTAAACAATTTCTTGAAATTTACATTTTAATTCCATCCAAGTTTTCAAGTACGTGAGGAATATGTCACCGTTCATTGACAGCAACACGATTTTTTTAATTTGGGATACTATGAGTGCAGGCAATTTTTGTAACTTAAGTCCGGTTATAAAAGAACAGGATTTTTTGATTTTAATACTTTTTTTCGAACCGCTATAAAAAGCTTTCTTCCATGCCTGAATAACGTCAAATCTATTTTACCAAACTATCTCCCAGGGAACGTCTTCTCGAGTAGTTTCGTTGGGAACTGTAACCGGAGAGTGGTTTTGATCGTCTCATGTCCTCCGCCTCCGAGGGCCGCGGTTCGTCTGTTTCCCGATCCCTCTGGAGACCTCTTCGCTCCCACGTCCAGAGCCGTGTCGCGTCCGCGCTCCTCGTTTGTCTATGTCACGCCCCCACCCCTGGCAGTACAGACCAGCCCTCCTTCCCCTCCCTTTCCAACCCACAGCCACTCGGTCGCTCGATGACCGCTGCGTCGAAGAAGCCGCGTGGCGTGCCTCGCTTGTCAATTGCCTGGACGCCGCTGCCGCCCTGTAATCGCTTGCATTGGACTCCAGGATGCAGTTCCGTTGTTGGAGGCTCTATCAAAATAATGATATGCGTTGTTTGGGGAATGGACCGGATGAGACTGGAGTGGAATTGAAATATGGACCCGTAAAGTTGTTCACACAATTGATAGCAAGCGTGTGTGTGTTAAATAACACTTCAAAAAAGGAATCAAAATATATAGTAAATAATAAACTAGATGATATATTTAAAAGATCAAACGATTTCAAAATATTTATCATCACATTACATGGTACACTTCTAAACATCATAATTACACATTCAAGTATAGATTGTATCAATTTTCTTCCACATTAAACTCTTTGCAATAGCCTTATAGGTAGATTTAAAAATATCGCCTCTAAGATGTGTTCATGAAGTTTGGTTTCGATGCATAAATTTGTCAAAATTGATCGTCATGTCAATTTGTCAAAGTTGATGCATGAAGTTGTCAAAAAAATCATCGCCAAAATTATAATTACTCACAAATTGGTCGAGACTTTTCTGCGTGACTGATGATGGCAACAACCGAAACGTCTCGTCGAATTTCAGAGTGATTTTTGTGTTTTTGCTTGTTTATTTTTCATTAACTGTAATATTTTCATTTATAGAAGACAGCAGTGTCGTTTTATTTTCAAGATTTTTGAAAAAATAATGAAATATTAAATTATTACATTTTAGATAGCCCAATTTAAAATACTAGACTAATAATGAGAATTTTGCTCATAACTCGTCTAAACTTACTCTTAGATCTATTCAGGCAACTGTAGAATGAGTATTAGCAGTGAATTTACACACTCCCAATTGAAGACCTAAGCGATTGGCAAAAGTTAAGTCGATTTTCTATGATCTCAAATGACTTGTTTCTTGTGAACGCCGCCTCGCGGCGCTCTCGTCGTATGACATGTGGATTTCTATTAGAACGGTAACATCCTACATTCCGAAAGTGGCGTGGCATTGATTCTACTCTCCTTATTTTTATTTCTTATGGCGAAGTCCAGGATATGAGGACTTCTCGTCCACCGAACTGTGATTCGGGTAAAAGGGAATTGGGGAGGAGAGATCCGGGACTTACGGTACTGAAATGACAATTGTCTGGAGTAGGTGATGGAAACCCAAACAGAAAAGTTATGTTTTCAGGTTCACTACAACAGTGAAATCTCTATTAAGATGTGAACTTAAAAGTTTCGGGTAAATCCTGGAAAGTTGGAACGGTCGGAGCATGATGCCGGTGAACTCATCAGTCCTTGGGCTGTTTCCCATGGAGCGGCTGGATGAAAATTGCTGGAAATAAGTGAAAGAAGTGTCATCCATATACCTCATTTCCGAAGTGTAATTTAGTTATCGAAAGTATACAGTGAGGAGTGATAACGCCACTTAGATATAACACGATAAGATTAATATTTTGTGATTTGTATTGTGCCGCTAACTTTACATCAGAACTAGAATTACGAAACACGAAAATGTTTGAACACATTTGTAAGTTTTATGATTAAAAAATTATATATTTAATATCATTGATAAAATTGTTAATGAATTCGTTTATTTTATATCAAGGATTGTGATTTTGGGGGGAGGGATTTCTTGATTGAACTTGACAATGTACATTCATCAAGTACAAAAGGTCCATCTCCAAGCTGTGGGAGACATTCAAAGATAATAACAATTATTCTTATTATTGTGACTAATATTGTGTATATCTCCGAGAAAATTTATATCTTTTTATCATGCATATCTCCGAGAGGATGTTTCAAAATAATTATGAAATTTTTTATCATCATTTCATTTTATAGGATCTCTATGACAATTTCCTTTCGTGAAGGATAGGATGGATCGTTTGGTCACCTCTCCTCCTCTGTGACTTCTGTCTCGGAGAAAGGATGAGAGAGAGAGTGGACGGCAGGAGATGAGTTAATCGTGGCTTTATTTCCTCGTTAGACCGCGGGGCGCTGCGGTCAAGCGGGCGGTCGCTGGCGCGTCCATTCGTGGCGGACGGACCCGGACGGATGCGTTGCGCAAGGCGCGAGTGAGCGCTCGGGATGGACAGCGAGCGGGTGGAGGCAATGGCTGGCGATCAGGCAGAGCGCGTGGGCGGAGAGCGAGAGCAACGGGCCGGATACTGTCATAGATCTCAGGGGTACCCATGTGGGGATGCCGTCCGACGCTCAAACAGCGACGCTGAAAAGCCACAGGGAATTCGTATTCAAATACAGAGCCCTTGTTGAAAGGGGATAGGGGATAAGCCTCCTCGAGCGAAAAAGATTCCAAAATTCATCCAAGTTATGTACATACTTGGCACAAAAGGTAGGTAATATACTATATTTCGATAATTCAAAGTTCTGGATGGAAATGGTGGATATACTATATAGGTCTGGGTGGAAATGCTGTACAGTTGTGGAAGGCGAACGGGTGGTGTAGTGGTTAACACCCCTGCGATCAATGCAGGAGTCCCGGGATCGATTCCCGGCTCGTCGCCGTTTTCACCTGACCGAAAGTTAACACATTACTATATTTCGAGTTCAAAATTAAAAAAAAAAAATGAATTTAAGTGGGATATTGTCAATAACATTGGCGTTTATTGAAGAATAGTTTATCTGAATAATTTATTAAATAAAATATTTGGTCACTTTCAGACTGTTTGTATACTTTACAGTTGAAACGCACAACAGTTTAGACCATGTACACGGTTCTCTTCAGGTACATAAAACTTTTTAAACACTTTAAAATAATTCTGTCAAATGTCAAGAGCAGAAGCGTTCTCAAGGGAGGACAAGTATTGACTGTCATTGTCCTTAAAATGCGTCATTTTCGAGAGTTTCAAAATATGTAATGAGGTGAAGACATTCTTTTCCCGGTCATTACATTCGGATAATTTGAATATTTTAATGGGATTTGGTAGGTATTTTTCTTGCGAGTAGGTCATAATATAATGACACTTCAATGTTTACGTGCTAACGTTTCGATATTATTTATATCATCAGGGTTTCTAAAACCTCGCTCCATCGACCTACATTCTACAACTATGCTCAACATAAATCTAACATTCATCTCGTAACACACCTTCATACTACATACTCAGTGCCAGTATTAAGTTGCTTAGGGAATGATGACCACAATTTAAGAATTTTATTGCAAATACATGAAAGTTTCATGTTTCCCTCCATGTTATATACGGTAGTGTTTAATTAAATAAATTTTATGATTAATTTACCGCATGGTGAAGCACCCTACTTTGAATTTTGAAACTAAATTCAAAGTTGTTTTCACAACGGTGCCAAATTACGCGCTCTTGAAATATGAGCATGTAATTGATAAGATAATTTTCGTAGTATTGTTGCATTATTTCAAAGCTTTCGAATTAGTGTTTATATTTCTTCCGTGTACCTACACATGGAGAAGATATGTAAAAACCTGGTGAAGATGACGAAAAGTCTGGAATAGAACCCGGGCCTCCTACTTTAATCGCAGGAGTGTTGACAACGAACGGGTGGTGTAGTGGTAATAACCACTGCGATCGAATTAGGAGTTCTCGTTTCTATTCCAGACATCACCATTTTTACGTGGTCGAAGTTATTTCGTTTTAGTGTTCGTATAATTCAATGTAAAGAGCACTGACCATAAGGAAATATAATAAATTTCGGGCCTGTTGTTATATTACATACGGCTTATGTTTCGTCCCTTGTGTTGGGACTTCATCAGAGCTAATGTAATACATGTGTGATAACTTTCGGTCAGGTGAAAATGGCGACGAGCTGGGAATCGAACCCGGGACTTGCTTCGATCGCAGGGGTGTTACCCACTACACCACCCGTTCGTCTTCCACAACTGTACACCATTTACACCCATACCAAAACCCCGGAAGACCTGAGACACATCCCCATACAGGAGATAAGGGAACCAGGCGGCGCACTAAGCTGTGTGCACTTTATTACCGGATTCACGCGTGTTAAGATTCGTTGTGTACATTTTCACCTGACCAAAAGTTATCACATATCTTCTCCAGTGTAGGGTACATTGAAGTAATATGTACGTAATACACATGTGTTTCACATAGGACGAAACGTAAGCTGTATGTAATACATATAATTAACAACAGTCTCGAAATATACTTTACTTTGTCTGGTATTTCCTTAGTAATATAATATAATCTCTAACCACATGTATTGATACGTTACAAAGGAATTCTGGAGTGTTATGCTGGAGGGGGTATGATGGAAGAGGAATGAGGGAGGGTAAAACGGAACCCCATGAGTCTCTGATAGATCACCCCCAGCAATGGTAGTGTACTTGTTCGTAGGAAGTAGAGGTGCGAAACTGCAATGGTCCATTCGGGAGAACAGGGGTACTTGTCACTTTGGTGACACATGGCGCTCCATTGCCAAAATTTATCGACTGCTATGCAACGGAAACTTTGTTGCTGACTCGGTACACATGTTTACATAGCAGATTACTCTGTGAAGTGCTTGTGAGGATGAAATTACAGCCGAGAATACTTGAACTCAATATTGATGTTAACTGGCAAGTGAAAGAAAAAAGCAATTTTTTTGTGTTTTTTCGACTCATTTTGATATTTATATTTGATTTGGAGAGTGTTTTGTACATCCAATTTTCTATAAACGTAAATACCACTATATGAGACACGTTATGTGAAATAAAATTTAATCAGAAATGTTCAAAAATTGAAGTATTTGTTGGTGAGATAGCTACAAATAGCATTTGATTTCGAGTTATTGATATTGAAAAAATTGATTCCTACGTAAATTTCACCAATATTTGCTGTCTCGCCATGCAATTTGTTTTCTAAATCTGTCTTACGAGTGTAGTACGAAATTTTGTTCATTTTATTTTATCCCGTGAATTCTCAAAAGGTATAATATGGTCGGACCACCTTAATGGTAATTCAATAATTTTATAATTGTTGAGGAAGAAATAACATACTTAATTTTTTTGCGATATTCTCCTGCTAGCATAACAGCAAACTTAAGTTACTCTACGTAATGTGTTTTCAAATCATGTGCTCGAATGCAATTAGTTATCTTTGAGCAGTACTCTGTGAAAATTAATCCATTCTACATTTCTTTTCTGAAGTCATAATCTTTGCTCACGCACGTAAATAACAATATTCCTCACTGTTTCCATTGGCCCTGAACCTTGAACACATTTTTCTTTCGAATTACATAAAGAGTGTAAGGAAAGTACTGTAATCGGTCGAAAAGAATTTATATGTGTGCGTCTGTGTGTATGTATGTTAAGAATGTTGTTCCCCCGATAATTCACGAACAAATAGATGCATCGAAACCAAACTCGAGATTTGACTTGGGACGCATTGGGAATATAAGTTTATTTCTGGACAGCTCATACCGAATTCATTTACACATATTGGAGGCACAATTTTTAAAATCTACCTATAAGGCTATTGCAAAGAGTTTAATGTGGAAGATAATTGATGCAATCTATACTAGAATGTGTAATTATGATGTTTAGAAGTGTACCATGAAATGTGATGATGAATATTTTGAAACCGTTTGATCTTTTACATATGTCATCTTGTTTATTAATTATTATGTACACTACTGGAAAATGTAAGAAGAACACCATAAATTCGTGTGCTCACCAGAAGGAAATTTTATTGACTCATTCTCGAGGACGTATACAACAAACGATCACACCGACAGAGTGATACGCATATGAGTATAGTCGACAGAGCGTACGAAATGTCAGAGCTAGTACCCTGTATACTCTCCTTTTGCAGCATTGCAGGGTGCATTTCTCCCATGGGGACGATCGCAGAGGGGACGAATGTATTTTTGCGGAATGGTTTGCCGTGTAATTTGTATCTGATGCCTCATTTGGGACAGATTTCCTGCCGGTCTTGCAGAGCGCGCAACATGACGTTTCATCCGGTCCCAAACATACTCAATGGGGGACAGATCTGGGGATCGTGCTGGCCAGGATAGTTGACGTACACCTTGGAGAGCAAGTTGGGTGGTATGGTCTGCATGTCGACGGGCTTTGTGCTGCTGGAAAAGGACATCGCCTTTTTGGTGCACGAACGGTAGCACGGCTGGTTGAATGATGTTTTGGATGTACCGTGCACTGTTCAATGTTCCCTCTACGATCACCAAAGAAGAACGGCCATTGTAAGATATGGCTCCCCACACCATGATGCGGTGCTGGCTCTGTGTGTGTGTCTTATGCACTCCAGACGTTGGCGCTCACCTGCACGATGCCACACACGCGTACGACTGTGATTGGCACAAAGGCAGAAGCGACTCGCATCACTGAAAATAAGTCGCCATTCGTCCTTCCATAAACGCCAATTGTGACACCACTGGAGACGAGCTGCACGATGTTGGGGCGTGAGTGCATGATCGTAGCCCTGCTTCACGGAGACGGTTGCGAATGATTCTGGCTGACACCCCCGGAGGAACAGTATCCCTAATTTGTGGTGAACCCGCGGTGCGATCCGATACGGCACTTCGTAAGATGCGATGGTCTTGGCGTGCATCTGTGCGTCGTAGCTGTCCGAACCCAGACTGACGGGCAGGTGCACCTTCTGCTGACCACCGGCGACAACATCAATGCACTGTGGAGACCACTCGCCCCACATGTTGCGCAATTCTGCGGTATGACCACCCAGCCTCATGAAGACCCAGTATACTCCGTCAAATGCAGAAACGGTACACGTTTACGGTGTCGTGGCATGCAAATAATGTTGCAGACACAGACGGAGGTCCGTTTGGCAAGGCAAGGCAAACTGGCTCTGAAGGTTAGCAACTGCTGCGAAACTTGCAACATTCCACGGCTGATAACGCGATTCTTGGTTTGTCCGAAGCGCTGCGCTTTTGATCATCGCATTAAGTGCTCTCTCGTGGCGTTCTGTGCAACTTGGGAATATCTCAGTAATTTTCTTGATGTTCTTTCTTAATTTTCCAAGAGTGCATTTTGATTTCTTTTTTGAAGTGTTTTCTCTTTTTTTCTTAAATTTGTAATGCTTTGTAGGGTGTTTAGTTTCATGAGTTTTTGTTATGAATTATAATTGGAAAGTTGAGTGGAACACACTCCAGATTTTATGAAAACAAAATTAAGGTTAAAGTGCTACGTGCAGTGAGGTTATGTATCCATTATAATAGTTTCGTTGATTTTCACCGACTCAGATATAAGGCGGAGAATATGTGGTTAACTTTCTGATTGCGTAAGATATTTCGAACATTTGTTAATGTATATTATTTAATTATTTTGTTCTGCTCGGATTAGAGCGAATATATTTTCTTGTTTCCTTGAATTGTACCAGCATCTCTGGGAATGTTTATGTACTTATTATACGGAATGCAACACTGAACGTGTCTCGAGGGAACCTTGACTAGCGCTCCGCCCTCTTCTTTTGTTTCCGTTTCGTATCGGCGACGCCATCGTCTTTGCTCGGACCGCCGCTTGGAGCGCTGCTTTGAGGAAGTCACGGCTCTCCAAGTGCTTTTATCTAGCGAGTCCCTCAGGGGCACAAAACAATTCTCCACGTAGTCCTTTCTGGCGAGTTAGCGGGATGCCGTCACCTCGAGAGGAAAGCGGAATCCGTCCAGGAACAATACGTTTTGTGGGTAATAAAACTTGGACTCGCTTGAGAACACAGTACACATCTACTAGCTTACAACATGCATAGGAAATGGAAAAAGGAAGAAACGAATGTGGGGACCTTGGGTGAGTAACTGATGAAAACATTTCTGTAGGGTACTGTTTGAGCGTCACAAAAGGATAGCGGCGGACTAGTCGTAGCGTTTTCGCTTTCAAGATACCTTAATAAAGCGTGGTTCAAATCTTGCTCGACCGAATTTGGTGATGTTTTCATCTGGGGTTTCCACTCCTACTTCAGACGGAAGCATCTCGACTACCCAACATCTCTCCTTCCCAATTCCCTAACCCATGATGAACCTCACCTGAACTTTGCTACAAGACATTGAATAAATAAATGAATAAAAAACTAACTCAAGACTAGTTGAATTAATTCTAATATTTAGATTTATCATGTACATTCAGATATTAAAGGACTTTTACATGATAGTATCAACATGTCCACGAACGAAGCAGGATCTGTAAAAAAAGGAAAGAATGATGACGCGTGAATATCCAAGGATACGCAGGTATCCATATCATGCTGTGATATTTGAAGAGGAAAGCGCTCCTGTAAATATTCGTCGCCATAACCCCAAATTTGTACTATTAAACACTGTCACCATAAATGCGCAAATACTGCAATTTGAAAGTTATATCAGGTTTCATCGAAGGGCTCCTGATATACACATATGTTACGACGGGGACGAAGAGTATTTGGTGAATCACCTATCATCGGAAGAATTGAATATGAACCCACTCTCAGAAAATAATGAGACTTATGTCTCGTTCTTACCACGTGGGCGCGAAGTCTGGTTTAATCAAATATTAGAATTAATTTAATCATGTACTTTCCGAGATCAAAGGAACGTTTGCACAATAGAATCATGTCCACAAACAAAGCAGTATTTGTGAATAAATAGTGCTTTGTTCGTGGACATGTTGATTCTATCGTGCAAACGTCCTTTGATCTCTGAAAGTACAAGATTAAATTAATTCTAATATTTAACTAAACCAGAATTCGAATAAGTTTTTTATTCTTTTATTTATTTAATGTCTTATGACGAGGTTCAGACCTAGGGAAGGAGAGATGCTGGGTTGCCGGGATGCATATTTTACCGTATCGACTTATATAACAAAAAAGAAAAAAAGTCACCAGTCATATTCAAGAAAGTGCATGTCCTCAAGAAAGTATGTAATTAATTCTTACTGTTATAATTTTGAAAATATGAACGCGAGGTTGTTAATAAGTAGTCATACAGATATTAAGTTTAAAGACACATTGGAATCAGCGAGTCATAAAAAGAGATTTCTATTTTAAGTACATAATGTTGACGAGGACACAAGTTATCTTCTTTATACCAGTAACTTTCTTTTATATCATTAATGCTCTGAAAACGATATATTATTATAAAATCTGTAAAATTTCATTACTTTTTGTCATTATTCCTTTGGATTGCATATGCGTCAATTGTGTACATTTCATCATCTCGTTTGGAGAGTTTCATTCGAAATTATCTAGAAGAACAATCGAGTATTTCTGTTATAATTTACGTGTTAATTAGTATCACTCGTAACCAAATTTCAATTCGTTTCATCTTCGGTTGAGTACATTTAATATTCGTTGATTGGAGTAAATGTTGATAAAAATGTTAGCTTTTAGTGAGCAGAGGTAATTGGTTTGCGTTTTTTTAAATCTTCCATTAACGTGTCACAATTTTTGATCACGAGATCGGAAGTTTTCGTTCTCGTTCGCCGCAAATCTCTTTCCACTGATTAATTCCTTTTGTGCGCAAAGACCTTCAGAATATCAGACGTAAATGTGAATAAAAGTGAAGTCGATACAAACCGCATTATTTACTGATACGTTTGAATACAACGTCATGAGTTATTGAGAAGTTCATTTAATAAAGGAGAGAAATTAAATTTTAATTTCTCTACAATCGTTGGGGTGCCATTATTAGGTGTTCAACTTCTTGAAAAAGATGTATAATGTTGAGAATGATGTCCGACACACATTTTTGAACTCTCAAATTGATTAGAATTGGAGATTTATTCTGAATCAGAACTAGGAATATTCAACACACTTTTTTTTGGTGCGAGACTAGAATAATGACATATTTATTAAAACGGAATTAAGAACCTCATGGGATCATATGGAAGATAATAATAAACTTAGCTATCCGAAGGCACGCCAAGTGTCTTGTTTCTTCCTACCACTTCCAATCAAAGTAATAATTCCTGAAAGGAAAGCGGAGAAAAATTCGGATCGGGGTACAGAAATAATGCATCAAACTGTGTAAATTCTTAGTACAATTGAGAAATATTACAATTATAAAAAATAAGTATCAATAAGTATGCGTTGAATAATTATTTCAATTACAATGGCGTACTCGAGTTATGTGAATATAGAATAGAACATATCTGGTTCATATTTATTCTCAAAATATTATTTATTTATTTAATTAAAATTTTACGCTATAGTCTAAAAAGTTTTGGATGTTGAGTGTAAAAGCTATGGCGAAAAAGTCAAGTCTTCTGGCGATGTCTACTATACCACGATAGCGCTGGGAGGTAGAGCGCGGGTTCAAACCCTGCTCGGCCTGACTATGTGAGGTTTTCAGCAAGGTTTCTTCTATCTACTCCAGACAAATGTCAGTTCGGTACCATAAGCTCCCCGACATTTTCCTTCCCAATTCAGACACCCAAGTCATGATTAGGTGGACAAGGAAGCCTCATGGCCTGAATCACGCCATTCAATATCTCTGATAAATTGCTCTATATGAATTATGTGTTTTGTTGTGTTCAGTAAATATTTTGTTACTTATTTTTCACATACATTATATGCCAACCTAGTGATAGTTCTCTTCATAATAGGTTATATAATTGTTTAACTCCAGTATCGTCTGGGTTCTCAGAATCACTGCTCGTACCAATTAACCCGGATAAATTTGGCACTACTTCATCACTAAATGCTCATTTCCTTTCAGTGGCTTTATTGTACGTCAGAACCTTTTCATATAAATTGGAATACGTATTTGACGTTCCATAAGTGCGTATGGCGTCGGTCGCTTGGACGAGGCGTCCATTTATGTCAAGAGGAGATGTGCATTGAAGGGGGCCATTGGAGCGCGTGGTTGTATCTGGAAGGCCATGGCCAGTTGCATGCTGGAGACCTTGGGTGTAGATCGGTGCGTCCGAAAGCACACGCAGTGCAGTATACGGAAATGGGGATTCTTGTGCATTGAGGGGTGCTTTAACGGTCGCTTTCTGGGATATTGCAGTGTGCTGCGCAGGATAGAGACTATTTATTCGAAGAAATTGATAATTAATGATGTTGTCAATCTGCCAATGTTAATTTTTATAGCAGAAGGCATATCGGTCACATCACAGCTATCTTCAGAGGTATTATAAAATTTGCAAATAAAGAAAGACAAATTGTGAAAAATAATTTTAGAGCATTCTCACATTAAAAATATTTTTCTCCCGTTTTCCAGAATAATTTTGTGGCACATAAGTTGTATATTTCTTTCACAAAATATTTAATTTTTCACTCACGTATTATTATTATTATTGATATTATATTTTTATATTTATAAGAAACCAATAATATTTGTTAACACGAGATATAAAAAATGTTACGCGAATGAAGACTTTATAGAAGAATTCTAATAATTAAAAAATACATAAACTTGAATATATAAAAAACACCCGACAAAAGTGAAGCCGTTCACACGTAAATTACGGTTTTATTTGTACTTAAACTATGCATCAGAACTTCACCTTTAAAACCCATTACTTATTTATTTTTAAAGTTTTAATATACATTTTCGCAACGGACAAATTCGCATGTAGTTCAGGACAAATTCGCACTTTGTGAGCATGGTTTTTACTTCAATGCTTCTTTCATTTCATGAAATTAGTTTTATTTGTCTTTCTGTATGTCTGGGACACGCATTCAATACGTAACCAGCATAATTATGATGACAATACAAAACTTTCATGAATATAGCCCTACATCTACTCTGAGTATAAAATCCTCCTCAAAGAACGCAACCCGCCGCACATATAAAGGAGGCAACAATCTACATATATAAAAGAAAAATACCACTCACTGACTCATTGACTGACTGACTGACTGACTGATTAAACACGGAATCTCATTAACTAAAAAAACCTAAAAACTTCAAATTTGGCAGATACGTTCCTTTTAGGGAGTAGACATCCGCTAACGATTTTACGAAAAACCATCCCTGTAGGGGTGAAATGAGGACTGGAATATTTTATGTATGTATCCCACCATACATAACTCGAGAGTGCCTGGAGCAATTTCAACCAAATTTGATACACAGATGACTAACTAAATTACAGGAAGCTCAATGGGGCACTCTTTGCACCCCTAGAGAGGGGGTGAGAAGGGGATTAAATGCAAAAAATAAAGCGAAAATCCGATATTAGACTCGAAACCATAGTTTTTGGTGGCGTTGGGATGGATAAGGACATGTCTGATGCTGTCTAGGTCAACAATTAGTCCACATTGCAGATAAAATACCTCTAGCACCCCTAGAGTGGGGTGGGAATGATGGACAGGTAAAAATAATAAAAAAGACCGATATTATTGTTGTTGAAAAAATCATTGCACTGAAGTGATGTGACACTCTCATTGCCAGATATGTACAGGATAACCCCCAAAGGAATAAACACCCTTTGTGTTAGGGGTGAGGAGTGACATGTAAAAATACTTGAAAGTGACTGATATTAGTGTTGAGATCGTAGTTTTCGTGGCCGCTGAAATTAGTGGTGACATTCTCGAAGACGTCGAATTCTAGAATCAGCCCAAAAAAATCCTGCATCCCTAGAGATGGGGATGCTATGAAAAAAATATCAAACATGACATACCAGTGACGAGTCCATAATTTTCGGCATCGCTGAGTTGAAATAAACACACCACTAGCACCCCTTGGGTGGGGGTGAAAATAGGTTTATGGGTAAAAAGAATTGAAAACTAATATTGGAATGTAAAAAAAAAATGAATCGGATGCATAATTTTAGGGTTGACGAGATGTTTCAAAAACTAATACCGTTATGTTCAATATGATATCACATAGGAGCACTGTATTCTTAGATCTGGGGCGGAAAGGGCGAGGTGTAAAACTAACGTAAAAAGAGTGATATTAGGGTCGAGTCCATGGTTATTGTGTATCGTGAGATAAATAATCGTATTTCGAATGACGTTATAGACCCTTCAGAACACACGAGACGCACGACGTCCATAAGAGTTAGGGAGAGCGTGATAAAAATATATTCAAAAATGTCTGCTAAGAAAGGATTTGACAAAAATTCACCTCTAAGGGTGTGAAATGGGAATATGGTGTTTTCTATAACCTTTTTTATAATTGCATCAGTGAAAATAAGGGATTGAGGGTACACTCCAATACTATCAAACCTCCAACACTTATGGATGACATACTAGTGGGGATATGAGAAAAAATAAAATTTAAGGCATATTACACAATTTACACGAGCAAAGCCGCGGATACTTAACTGACCGTCTGACTAACTAATCACGAAATCTCAGAAACTACCAATGTGTAGACATAACCAGATACTACAACCAGAATGGGTACGTATATGGGAACCAGTATTATCAGACATAGAGTGACAGAGTACTATCTTAAAACGTTATTTTTTTCTTTTAACATCTACTCACATATTTTAATCGAGATTCCAAACTAACATTTATTCAAGAGACCAAGTAATAACAAATTATAACAATAAACATGACAGGACAAATGAACATGATAAAAACATAAATATAGGCACAAAATATGTTTACAAAAGAGCAGAAACACAATCACGTTATATTGTATTGTATAAACCAGATAGCTTTTCAGTGTCTGTGCGTAATTCAAACTCCCGTGTGTATTTTTTATAAATATCGTTTCTGAATATACGTATGTAATAATTAACTTCTTTGTCCAGAATTAATGTATTTTCCCAATCCATCAAGTGATCATTATTAATGCAATGTTTGTGCTCCTGTGTTCTAAATTTTAACCCTCTTTTTGTTTTATATAATTCAAAGTCCGTAACAGGTCGTAAGTTTGTAATTATTTATTTGATCGGAATAGTTTCTCTTAGTGATGAAAGCATCGAGGTTCCTCCGGTTAGACTTCGACTCGATGTATGATATACGAGGAGGAATAGCAGCGAGCAGACGGATAAACAGTTTCGGAGCGCATTCAGATGTCTGCGGAGAGACGTTCACTACACAAGCGTCTTTGTGCACTGTGCGTGTTGAGTGACGGGCTGCCAGGCGATGTCTTCAGGAATGCCTGCTTCGAGGGTATTGATTCGCTTCTATCCGATTCAGATGAAGATATTTTGAACACGCGGAGTCCGATATCCTCCTTGACTATAAATCCTCCGGGTACACTACTTACTCCCTACCCGTACATTGCTATACTCCAAGTCATGCAACTTTACCGAAAACAAAGCAATATGGCTGCCGAACACGAATTGCCAACTTCTACAAATTTAAGTAATATCCGAATAAATGTTAATAATAGTCACGGAAGCGATTATTTGCTATAAAAATAGAATAACAACGAGGCGTAATATTCGATCCACACGCTCGACGCGGAAAGAAAAGATTAGCACCGCAAGTGCAAGTGAATTGAACTGATGAGCGATGTTGGCGGTAGATTTAAGTTTAATGAAATTCAAACGTCTTGCCCGTATAACACGAGATATAACATACTTATCATTACTCTATGGATGATGGTGCGTTATTTTTACACTGTGTACAAAACCTGTACCAATATCAACCCAGTTAAACTGAAAAAAGAAATGAACGAATAAATTGATATTTTATTGTAATGAGATTAGTTACAAACTACCTAAGACCGCATTGAGAACAATTAACTAATTTACTGCTCCGACATTACATGAAACCAACAAACGCATTGCGTTTCTGTGCATGATTTTCCTTAGGTTAAATTTTCTGCGAGTAAAGTGGCATTACTTTGATTATGGACTGCAGAGTTGTAGTGCAAAACATGGCGGTGAGGAAGTTTTCATAGCGCAGCAGTCAGTTTTCAATGCAGTCTTCTTATAGAATCGCATTGTAAAATTGAGTGTGTCTCTACAGGAGGTAGATTGGACCAGCTAATAAAGTAAATATTTTTTTGCTATTAGTATCAATTTTCTTTCGTTCTCAATAGCCCTGTTAAGAGCGAATGCTAAGATTCAACAAAATGCAATTCAAACATTTACCAGACTCTTTATAACTTGTAAGGTGAGTAAAATTACTCATGGAGGATTTGGTATGATAATAATGATATATTATGTTGAAAAATTTCATGTTTTCATTCCCACATAGATAAGATACTCAGAAATTATTGTCAGTTTGTTAATTAGCAATTATTTGTTGTATTCTATATCTCCCTATCCTTTCTACTTCTATTGTAAATTGTATTTGCTTAATAAGGTAGTTTATTGATAAGACATATCTTTGATTCATGGTTTTAGAACCATACAATTTATTAAAATAATGAAAGTGAAAATTCATTAAACAAGTAATGAGATTATTACGTCTAAAGCATATTTCTCGATGATATAATTAAATATTCATTCACATTACTTTAAATTTACTTTAATATTGCTTTCTTTTTTTTCAGGTTTGTATCCAATGTACCAGAAGTGTTGAGCAATGCGAATGAAGGGTAAGTTACTGATGATAATTAAATACAGTTATTTTTTATTTATAAATACGAACTTCTGCTCACAAAATTGAGGTTTTGAGATTAAATCTTAATTTTTAAAGAAATAATGTGTAATTTTTACAGAGATTTCTGGGTAAAATTGGGAAAAACTAAATCTGTGGCACAAAACCTAACTGGTATGAAATTGAATTGGAATTGTAGTGTCTTATTAATTCGTGTCCACACTTCTTGTCTATTTTATATATAAATAATTTGGCACATCATTATTTTTTTCGAGAGAGAGGTTGATACTTTTCATTTGTCGAACTCAACGAAATTTAACTCTTTGGATGTCAGAGATTCCATTAGTAATGTTGTGGCTTTTTTTTTGAACATTATCTAAATGCGTGGAGAAAAAACGAATAATTATTTATGTGATTCGCCGCTGTATCCGTTTGTCAGTTGCGTGTTCGATTATTGTCAGTCGTATTAATTGTCGGATCGAGATTTATCGACACGGCTGGAAGAGACTTAATTTAACCGTAAAAAATATAGGTATGCAAGTACGTTTTTTTATATGAACTAGGTGAGTTGTAGATATGTTGTAAATACATCTTCGAAATTTCCACGTTTTGTCAAGGTAACCAATTTATTTATTTCATAACACTTTCTTAATGTGAATTTTCTGAAAAGTCGTAATATTTGCTTAGTTTATCCTTGTTCTTTAGATGTACATAAATATCATTATGTAAGTGTTAACCAACAGTGGTGGTCCAGTGGTAGCGTGTTCGCTTTCATGATCCTGCTGAGCGTGGGTAGAGCGTGGATTCAAACCCTGCTTGGCCGAACTAGGTGAGGTTTTCAGCTGGGGTTTCCCCTCACATACTCCAGACAAATGTCTATTAGATACAATACGTTGCCCAGCAACCCAACATCTTTCCTTCCCAAACTAACTCCTCTAACCCACGTCCAACGGTTAGGTAGAAGAGCAGTCCTCAAGACCTGAACCTCGCCAAAAAGCATAAAATAAATAATAAATATTTATTTTTACTTTCAGCTCCGTGATTTTATTAGTGTATCTTTTGCAATTTCTTGTAGATCCACTGATGATGACGGTCATGGCGTCGAAAACGTGTAATGAAATAAATACATTGGTTACCGTGGTTAAAAGTGGAAATTTCGTTGGGTTATTGATTACTACGGTTCATTGAAGTGGACGTGTTACTGAGGCAACAAAAACGCTAAAAAACATTTTTTTAGGAGAGAGGTTTAGGGACGTCAACAATCGCAACCAATGAAAGTTTTTCTCTTCTCATTCCCGATGTCCTTACACGAATTGGAATTCTCGTTTATTTTTTAACTGACTACTTAGTGTGGTGGGGTATTTCTGAAACTTTGTTAGGCATTTTTGAGACAGAGGAATAAAAACAAAACTCCGTTCATTAGCTTAACAGAATTTGGCAAAGCGGTCCTTGTAGTACCTGGAGTCTCGTCCGCAGATTCCAGAGTAAATTTGTTTTCCAATGCAAGAGCCTCAGAGTTTCGTAAAACAAACGTAGTGGGACGGGAAATACAGAATGCGAAAGAGACAGCTTAATTTCTTTTCTGGATTTGTTCGAAGGCGAATCTAAAGGGATTGCGATGAATTATCTTGCTTCCACGTTGTCAAATTTAGCATGTTAAAACTTACGTTACTATATTACTTCAAAACGGAATACTTACGGGAAGTTCAAGTATTAGGAAGTAAATTCTCCACTTGACTTTCGAATTATTTATTAGGTGAATTGCAGGTTTAAAACCTTTTGGTAACTCATTAACCGTTATACACATTTTAATATTCAATTCTTCATAAGAGGAAAAAACACTCGTAAAAAGTGATAATTTTCATAATTTTCAATATTTCTGTCAACAGTCGCAATAAGTAAAATACTTCTATTTAGGAGCAAGTGCATAAGCAGAGTTTGTACCTTACTTCTTTGCCATTTAAAATTTAATGCCAAAAAGGTTAGTCGCCAAAGGATCGAAAGGATTATATACTTGGCTATATAAATATTTTCGCCGAAAGTACAATTGTCTTTTGCTATTTTGAGCTGATTTAGCACCGCTTAGCCATGATGTAATGAACTTGTCATCGCATCATGTTGCCCGTCCCTAGCCACGAGGAGGCGGGTGATGTTCTACTACCTAGCTTGCTTCGTCGAAATGAAAAGTTGACATCAGCTCAAATTTACGCAGTGACTGACGTGATGTAGGAAGTGTAAAAAGTGATGTAGGAAGCGCTCAATAAAGATTATCAGTCGCAAATCTACAACGATGACAGTGTCCTTTAGATTTACATAAGCCATGAAACAATACCATTAGGATGCGCTTGTTCGCACTATAAAATCTATCGCCTGATTTTGGTATCACAATTCTTGACACTGGAGAAAAATGAAATATTTACTTGTGTTGGTGCGCTGTTCGTAAATAACTCATCCACTGCTGTACAGTAAAAATGTATTTATTTGGAAAGACCGTAGTAGATAAATGTTTGACATAAATATTTTATGTTGATAAAAATTTATGTGAAATGTTTTTCATTTTTGTTAATTGCTTTTTAGGATTGCAACACTTTGATGAACAGTGTTACCATTACTCGCTATCTGACACATCCGTGTATTTACGTGAAGTATTTCATTTAGCGTTCATTTAGATGAGACGAGGAATCTCGTTTATTTTCAACGTTTCCTTTGTGTTGAAGCTTTACGCTTCCATTCTTTACTTGTTTTGAAAACTGAGATGAATGGTGATAAATGTAAAAGAAAATGAATACACATGAGCTAGGCTATTTAAAAAGTAAATGTATATCATCCTACATTTATGTTAGAAAGCTCTAAAATTTGTGTGCTCATAAAAAATTGATTTAAAATTATTTTTTATTTTGTTTTGGTTCATCAACCGAACCACACATACCGTTTCATTTCAAAACAAACGATTCCATTCAGTCATGTTCTCGTATCCTTTAGAGACTATTACAATGAAGAATTTTTTATTTTATTTTATATTCTCAGTAAATAATTCTTTCCTATCATTATTTAAAATATTGTGGAAAGTTACACTGCAACCTCTTCATATAAGACCCTTAAATGAACTTGAACGAACAGAGAAGGTTGCGGAGTAATATTTTAAATTTTCATGGAAATATAACTGAAATAGATATATTATTAATTACTTAATACAATCCAAGCCACGAAGAAGAGGTCAACCACACCTCAAAACTTTGGCGAAGTAATAATAAAATGTAATTAAAGAAGAATGTATACCAGTAATTCTGCATTTATAATGATTGTCTATAATTGAGACACATAGTGATTGAAATTAGTTATTTATTTTAGAGACTATATTCATTCACTGCAAACAATAAATTTCCGGTGCGTCTGTGTTCTCTGAAAAGAGAAAAAAAAACAGTTTATTGAGACATGGTAGCGAGTCGAAATTTATTCAATTTTTCGTAAAATTCTCTTCAAATTCAGTTCTTATTTTATTTTCGTAATTTTTAAGGCGAGCAAATTTTCAGTGATTGGTGATTTCCGCGTAAAGGATTTTGCTGTTTGGGTCGTAAACATGTCATTCTCTCTACGTAAAACAGAGTGAGTCCTGAGAGAGTGTGGCCGATGAGTGTGCGGGTTTCTTATTATCTCTGCCATTTTTTTTTCGGTAAAAGGGAGCGAATTTCAAATTCCAAGATTCATTGCAATGAGATTTTAAAAAAATCTTTATTAATTATAAAACAAAGTCACGTTCATGTCTGTTTGTTTTCAAATCTGTTACACCTCTTAAAACTTGAGAACCACTAATCCGGTTTTCATGTTTATTTTTTAATTCGTAGATATGTTCTCTGGCAAGGTTTTATTATATATTTTATTACCTTAGGTATCACAAGTAATATGTAAGAACGATAAGAGACAAAGAAGTCGGTGGAAACATCTATCTACGTATATTCACTAACGCTGCTTATACTGTTAGAGATAGGTGACAACAATGAGGTGCAAAATTGTCCGTCTCAAAGAATTCTATAAAAAAATTCTACAAATGTTAACCCAAATTATTGAAGAAAAAAATAGTTTTAAAAATTGACGTGTTAAAATGCTCAAACTTAAGAGATTAATTCAAGCTGGTAAAAATAAATCCTCATCAAATTAAATGCATTCTGTGTTTCGTGCATTTAAAAAAGGTAAAAACTGTCTTTAAATCGTAATATTTGCACGATTAGTGAATATTTTACAAGCGTTTTAGTTTTACACACTGCCGCTGCCGTCGTGTGTTGCCTCGGGAGCATTCGACTGGCACGTGTTAACGTGGATCACGTGAAGCAAAAATTGTATCCTAGTAAAGTTGAATACTTACTTTAGTATATTTGAATAACGCGCTACTTTGACGGAAACATGGCGGATCTGGGAATTGAGGATAGATCGACCACTCTCTTAACTCACTCTGACCTGATTGAAAGAGTATCGCCGTCATGTGGCGATGTATTATAGAAGTAGAGAGGATAACCACCAGGGCTGAAGAGATTCAAACTGTATCATTTGTTCACTGTTGTCCTGTCTTAGTGCCTCCTTTAAAAGGATAGTTTGCCCCGGACCCCTAGAAATGAAGAGGGCAATGTTAAATGCATAATATTTTTAAATAGCAAATCAACAAAAAATGAGAAGTTTCCTCTACAGCTGTTGAAGTCGACCCAGGGAAAGTGTCCGACCTGGAGAAATACTTGTTGATAGTTAATTATCGATAAATAACTTTTAATGAGTTACGTGGTCATACATACAAATGTTTTAAGAAATATTCATTAGTATTGCTACTTTGAAAATGTATGACAGATGTCATCCACGGGATCTCTGTGGCTCCAATCGAAAGCGACCAATTCCATATGTACTTTTGATAGACATAAGTTATATGACGAGCAATTTACTTAGGAAAAATGCAATAAAATATATTTTAAAAATTCTTATTAATTCAACAACGTTAATATTTTTTTTAAATTTATATTTCCATTTTGAAAGAGGACAAGTACCATTTGCGCGACCGCTCACCATAGATTCGTAAGCGCGACCACTGGAGAATGTACATTATATTTGAGGGAGTAATGTTAATGATCATGATCATGTAATGAATAAGAGTTAGTGTACATGATTTTGTACGTTCATTTTATTATATAAACCTACTGATTGCGGGGGGGGGGATAGTCCCAGACCCCCTAAATGCTCTCGTCAGCCTTGAGTTCAATGGAGGCTCTGGGGAATGGCGGGATGGAGGGCTTGTTGGAGTGGGTACCGTCGCAAGCGAGTGAGTGGGCGCAGACGGCAGGTGTCGGCAGTCCTCTCCCATGGGGAAAGTTTGGACGCTGATTAAGTGCCTGAGGGCCGTTAAGTTAAACGGCGACGCAGGCGCCGGGCGGCTGAGTTGAGCGCCGACGGTCTCCGGACGGACCCCGTCCAGTCCACTCTGAATAGGGGGGAGTGGAGTTTCTTTCGAATCCGAAAATTTTGTTATGAATCCCTACAGACTTCTTAGTTACTCGCGTCTAGAGGGTTACGTCGTCCGAAGTATTCTGGAAGAATCCATTCTTATGTAATTTTAAAACGATAGTTTTCTTTATTCCGAGCAAGTTGTAAATAAATAAATTCTTAAAAGTTAAAATTATGTCCAAGTAGACGCTATCTAGCATCGTACCCTCACGTCAATTTCATTCCGGCAAAAATCTGGAGAAAAACACTGTCGAAATGAGGTAACTTACACATCTATGACTGGGCTCTAATGACCTCAATGTTGACGAGCCCTAAAGCCCCCCCCCCAAAAAAAAAACACATCTATGACGAGAGCCATTGTAGACGAGAAATATTACTAATTCCTGTAGTGAGAAAAAAATAATAAGCCCGAATTTTTATTATATTTTTTTTTCGTAAGTTATGATTTAATATTTCATTGATTTTTTTTGTTGAGATTCATCCCAGATGACGCATACTATTGACATTGAAAATTAAAACGCATTTTACAATGGTATTGTTTTAAAAATTGGTCCGCCGAATATAAATAAAGCAAATACTTCTTATAAGCCAGAATTTAGTTTCAGTCCATTTGATCTAGAGATTCGAAAACATATTTGATGAAAAAAGACGTGATGTAATATTTTTAAATTCCAAATGATATTTTCCAGTATAATATACTGCTCTGTTTTGATCTAGACCAACGGTGGATATCGCGTTTCTTGTGTAAAATTAGTTTTTTTTCATTCATTAAAGAAGATCATTATGTAGTATACTTGTGGCAAATTTTGACAATTTAGTGTTATCATTTTGGAGACTCTAACAATGTTTTGGGACTCATGCTGAAAATGAGTTGCTTTTGCGAGCAAAGTGCAAAGTACGAATTTCGTGTATTCGTGTCACTTGGATGAATTCGTGACACTAGTGTGCACTGTTTTGGGGATGATATTATTTCGAAACGTAACGTAACCTGGAGGAAAGAGGTATTTGTATACCGTTGCACTGCGTTATTTCTGTGGGATAACTAACTTTTGTGTTACGTAACGCTAAGGGTATGTTTTAATGACAACTTTTGACATCCAAGTTTGTCACTGTAATCCATGTTCTCATCTGTTCAGTGAGAACACAGAGCGATAAGAAACGAACTATTGAATAGGTATACACGTTTTTCCTCACACTTTCCGTTAAGCAATTATAATAATAATAATAATAATAATAATAA
>NNCF01130080.1:25420-56205 GCA_002313205.1 Laupala kohalensis | reverse complement strand
TATATATATATATATATATATATATATATATATATATATATATATATATATATATATATATATATATAATACGTTGAATGAATATATTAATATTTTCTGTTCCCCAAAATAGACGTAAAGTTTGAAATAAGATAAAGGAAATGTGACGGACCTTGTTAACGACAGTGACTCTAAGGTAAATTCAATTGGAGCAACAGTAACTAGTAATACCTTTGGACAGTCGGTACTAGAGGGGTTCGTGTTTAACACCTTCGTTGCATGGGCCGTTCACTTTATTAGTTAAATTTTCAATATCCTTCCCAACACATTTTATAAACTGCACCATTAGCTTTGAATCTATGCTGAAAATTAATTCTCAATTTTGATCAAACATAGCCCACGGTGTTAGGAATATATGCTATATTGCGCTTTCTCGAAAATGTTCCAGAAGTTCCGCACAGTTCTCAAAGAGTGTTCTTTGAAAATATACAAGAATATTATAACACGTAACTATTTTTTATTCGTATCTTAGGAGTGTGTTGAAATCTGAAATCCGTCTCTGCCTTAGGGTCCTTGATTGGAATTGATGGGATGGTCCCTTCCTTGCTTACGGAGAGTAAATTAGTTTATTGTCCTCCACGTGATCATACCCAGTTTGTAACTGCTTTTTTGACCATATATCCGTGTAAATTGAAATTCGCGTACAAAATTGGTGAGTTCGAAGTAATAGTAAAATTTGAAACTATCTGGGATAATTTTGTGTAAACCCTATTAATTGAAATTTTTATTCTGTGTGCGAAAATACAATTTTTTCCCTCTCTAGTTAATACAGTAGTCGTCTTCATCTGCGTGAAACTAATTATTTAAAGACTTAACAACATATATTCCGATGTATCCCTTGAGGAAAACAGGACAGCGATGAGCGATGAGTGCGGAGTACGTACGGCCACTGTAGATGCGTCACCGGCCGGTGATGGGTGAGGAGTTGTACCTCGAGGGAATGTCCTCACTGACACGCCCTCTCGCGTCCTCGGTCGGCTCCGTCGTGGACTTGTCGTAGCTGTACACACGCCCTCTCGACGGATGTGTGACAGCGAGGACAGATAACTATTCCCTTTCGGTGTTGAAGCTGACACGGCGTAAACATATCCACTTCTCTTACGAGCTCCGTGCGCGTTTAGCGGTTCAGCCGAATCATACTGGTTACATCATCAGGTATCATACCTAAGGGAATCTATTGGAATCATTAATTTTTAATTTAGAGTTGAACTAATAGTTACGATTTATAAGCAATGTATTCCGAATAATATTTAGTTCGATAGTATTACGTACTTGTGAACTAATATTTTGTTGCAATTCATTAAATACAAATTAGTTGGTATTACTTTGTTATTATAATACGTAGCAAAATATGGCTACCTAACACGAATTGCCAACTATTACGATTATAAGTAATATCCGAATAAATATTAATACTAGTCACATAAGCAACTGTTGGGAGAACCATATGCTAGTTAATATCACAACAAACTAAGACACAAGGTAATATTCGTTCCACACAGACGCAGAAAGAGCAAGTGAAATGAATTGATGGCGATGGATTTAAGTTAAAAGAAATCCAAATGTACTGCCAACATAATGCGAGGTGCACTTAACATTACCCTTATGGACGATTGCGAAGTAAAACCGTTGGTTACACTGAGTACAAGCCTTATAACATCAAACAAGTTAGACTGACAATAAATAAATAAATTAATAATTATAATCAAGAAAGCAGTTACAAACCGCTTATGACCACGTTATGGGCAATAAACTAATGTATTGTTACTCCTTTACATTAGTAACTAAAAATATACGTGTTTATTTATTTATGTACTTTCTTTGTGTTACAGATTCTCTATGTAAAGTTACATGACTTTAAATTGAAGGAACGATTAACTGATCTGCCAATTTGGATGAGGTTTTCAGTTGGGTTTTCCTTCACTTTCTCTTGCCAAGTTTTGGTTTGCACAATATTCTTCAGGTAACCCAACGCCTCTTTTTCCCAACTTCATTTCCTAATTAAAATACTGTTAGTTGGATAAGTAGTGAATCGAACTTTTCCCTACGCTAAATTATAAAATAAAATAAAAATAAATAAAAATTTAGAAATTAAATCAGCAATTTATGATAAAAGTTTGGCGGCAAATACATAAAATAGTGGCATTTTGAAATGAACTGAAGTTTTTTTAAAAAAAAGTGGAAATTGCATTATTTTATTTGAAGTTCCAAGGTAAAATTAAAAAATATATATATAAAATACGTCAGATAGTCAATTTATATCATAGTTTAATAATATTTGTCAGCTTGTTGATTTTTCTTTTTGTACCAAAAACCATGTGATTTATGAATACATTATTTTAACTTACAACTGTAAAATAATTGATACTGGTAGTTATTAATTCGAAGCAAATTATTTGTAATTTTATGTAAAAAGATCGTGGAACCATCAAAATACTTTTCTAGAACACACTTCAAATTCCGTGATATCTATTGGAGAGACAAAATGGAAGATATTAAATTTCGTGCCTTAATAGTACTAAATAAATTAAAATTATGGACAATATCATGTGTGTCAGAGTTTTCTGGACGTAGATATATTTTTATGAAAGCACGTAAAAGATTCGGGTTTTATAAAAAATTGCCATTAAAAATGTTTATGTACACAATTTGAAACACGACAACTTGCTAGTGTCATAATTCACACGACACACCTTTCCAACTACTAACTTAAATGTACTCCGAGAATAAAACCACGGAAGGTGTAGTTTATATGACATTGTAGACTAGTTAGCGCGGAAATACCGGATGGAATACGGGGGAATGCTGTGGCAGTTGACTCTGACTTCCTCCCGCACCCCCGCGTAGGAACTTCCTCGGAACTACTGCAGTGATTACCATGAGAACGCGAAATTATCCGCCTGAGCGCGTCGCTAAACAACACGGAGGTGAGAGGGATCTCGGTTTCGCGATGTCACGAGACCCGTCGTGCAGTGTGTTAGCAGACGAACGGACGGTCGGGCGGTAGTGTCGGCGCCGCAAGTCGTCGTGTGACATGTATCCCCACCGCTGCCAACGACACAACGTAGCTTCATAGTGCGGCAATATGGCGACCGCGAGGAGTTGTAAAACGCGACGCAATTAACATTCCGCACCCCTAGTGTCTGCAGGTTATGAGGATAAGGGGAGACATGTTGGTCCAGGTGTGGGGTTGGTGTTGGAGTCACATAAATGTGAAAAGCTGGCCCCATCGGGAATTGAACCCTACCGGGATGACTTGGTGATGAGCAAGAACGCTATCACCTGAGCTACTAGAGAGGCTGAACATGAAGAAGTGGGGATACAAGAATAATTACTTATGAGTGTGGGGAGGTACAGGACTTCATCATTCAGATGTACTCAGGCGGCATTGATTTCCAACAAGCGATTTCATTTATTATCTTCTTCCAGAATGTTCGAAACAACAATTAGACTTATAATAATAATTTATAATAAAATGACGTAATAAGAATACACATTATTCAAGAAGAAGAAAAATATTTGCCCAATTATCTATAAAAAACGCGCACACGGAATAAAATGCTTAGAAATCTAGTGCACAAGAAGCGAGAAAGAAAATATATCTAAGGAATTAAAAAACTAATTTATGAGTGTAAGTGTTGTTGCAGGTAAGTTATTTCAGTCTACAATAGTTCTATTCACAAAGGAATATTTCCCAATACCTGTTTTCTGTTTTCTACGTTTTATTTTACGCTTGTGGTCGCCGTGACTAATGTAGTTCGGTTTGCGTAGCCTAGCGTTCACTGATTTCCATGCGGGCTCTCCCATGTAGGCTTTAAAGAAAGCACAAAGACGCGCGGACTTCGATTGGGAAGTGTGTCCCTCTCTAAATTAATATTGTGTGTTGTTCCTAACAAATTTTGCAGCCTTTCTTTTTATCCGATCTAATTCATTGATCTGACCCTACCTATACGGATCCCAGCAAGTAGCTCCGTACTCCAGTATAGATCGGACTAATTAAGTGTACGCCAAGCATTTAGATTTCGAGTTCTCTTTTTTTAAGTATGCGTCTCACGAAGTTCAGCGCACTCCAAGCTTTCTTTGTTGTGTATTTTACATGTTCTGCCCAATTTAAGTCACGAGAAATTATAACCCTTAAGTATTTACAACTTGAAACTTCAGGAATTATCTGATAATTTATTGTATAGTTCAGAGCAGGTTTTATTTTTGATCTAGAAAAACATACAGACCTACTATTTAGAGGGTTTATATTCATTTTATTCGTCTCAGCCCATTTACACAATACATTTAGATTGCACTGTAACATATAACGGTCTATATCTTCTTTAATATTCCGATATATAATAAATTCATTTGCAAATAAGTGCACTCCAGATTTGATATGCTCTGATGTGTCGTTAATACATGCAAGGAAAAGACCCAAAACGCTTCCCTGAGGTACTCCGGACGTCACCGCGGTTTCTTTAGAGAAGCACCCATCTATTCTAACTTGTTGTGAGCGATCCCGGAGTAATTGAATAATTCATTTGACAACACGCGAATCAATTTCTGACTTCGCGATTTTTGCATGAAGTCGAGTTAACCACACGTACAATTTTATCGTAAGTTGGTTGAGACATCAATTTTGTTGATCACAAAGAGAGTCATTGTTATGACGACTGGCTTTCGTCACGATAACGTCTAATGTCATGCGATTCCACTTATTTAATTGGTATTGCTATTGTTAAATACAACACTCGATGAATTACCTACCGTGCATCATGTATGAAATTTTGCAAAGAGAATATATTTTGTATCATCGTTTGAAGAAATTGATAATTATTCTACGTCAGAAACGACACTAAAATAATTTCGAATATATCTTACACGTTATAGAGAAATATTAAATCTATCGCGATACTTCTTCCAAAAAAACCGCTACATAGGGACATAAGAAAACTTTAATTTACTGAAAAATTTAAAATGTACCAATTGTTTTGAGTTTTTGTTTAAACAAATTTATTCACGACAAAATGAATAGGTCCCGACACCAAAAAATTCGAAAAACTCTTTCAAGAAAACGAGATAATCATCCTCATCTTCGGGTAGTTTCAGCTCGAGATAAATATTATGAAACCTAGACGAAAACCACTTGATCTTGTCATTTTGTCTGGAGCATCAAAAATTTAGTCTAATTAAATGCCAGACTACGCAAGTCTGGGAACAAGGAACAGTACGTTGACATGTACTTCGCGGAAGGAATGTGGGAATTCTACACATGCCTCAGGTTCATAACGCAAAGGTTACGTGAACTGTCAAGAACTTCTACTTGGGAAAATTTGTTTCTATGACTTGTCTTATTACCTGGTTTCAAATTTAGACACGCCGTGGAAAATAGTTTTGAATGATGAGATTCTTCTCTTATACTCTCTAACATCTTCTCTTATTCTTCTTCCCCTTACGAATCTGAAAAGTTTTTCGAGATATTCTTGGTGAGAATATCTGATGAGATATTCCATTGACATTTCAGAGTTATACTTACGAGTCAGGAACGAAAAAGGGTAATTTTTTGAATTCACTAAACGCAAATTTGCTAAAAAAGCAAATCTTTGATGATCCTAAATTGCTTAAATCCGTAAATATTGTTTCTTATGATTATTTCAATATAAACTATTTGAATACCAGCGTTTTATTTTTGAACTGGTGTGTATTTTGATATATTGCGCAGTTGCTTATGCTACAGTAAATGCTGTAATTTGCAATTAAGGTAATAACCTAACCTGAAATAAACTCTTTCTACTTTCAGGAAAATATTTGTTGGAAATTTCAATAATTTCTTTGCGACGAGCTTGAAGTATTCACACTATAAATCAGTTTATATTACGACACAAAAATATATTATCTGCTTGTATTAAAGCAATACATATATTGCGATAAAGGTGTGGTGCGTGTCCTATTGAATGACATTGTCAAATCTAGATTCTTTTGTCGGGTAGTCCATTATTTCTCCCATTTTGCAAAATTGATGAAAATTATTGCAGTATATTTTCTTCTCAATTCTATACTCATTAATTTATTGGCTTTTATTGATAGTATTGACATGTTTAAATCCGATATGACTATAAACATAAGTTTTAAAACGATGTATGCGTACTGGTAAACGAGGCATAATATCTCATGTGATAATGTGTTTTGAACTTGTGGATTCACTGAAGACAGTTCAGCTGGGTGTACCGAGGTTGAGGAATAACACGGTAAAATACGAAAATATGCGATCTCCCTTACAACAGTTACTGCCATCGGGCAACGCTATGTTAATCCTTTCACCACCTCACAAGTTAGATCAACAAGCTTCTAGCAACAGGCTTAAATGGATGCGGTCGGGTTAATTGGCAGGTCACTCAAACCATTAGTCATGGTTCCGAATTTTCAACGTCCTTGCAAATAGAAATGAAGCCACAGTCCTTCAATATTTCTACGAAATTCATAGCTGCTGTTTACTTTATGATCCACGCGTGCAATATTGTCCCTATAAAGTATTGTTGGTAGAACTAATATTTTTGCCGGGTTAAGTGTGTGTCTTAGTCTTTTTTGAAATATAAAAGGCAACGGGGTTCTTGCATCCTCGATTCTTATTGCCAAGAGGTCTCCAAGAATATAGTTTTGTCTATATGTAAAATAAAAATTAAATTAAAAAAAACTCTTAAAAGTCACTAGCATATTGGACGGTTTCGGTTTTCGCCTTCATCTTTTACGTAGTTACTCTAAACTCACTGGTGAATGAGAAAGCCGAAACTATTTTTTTTTTCAATATGTAAGTGACTGTTAAGTGTTTCTCTTTTAATTTTTTAATTTTCTTTTACTGATTTAGTTAATGAAAATAATACTGTAGTGCAGTGGCGTCATAGTTAATTTAGCAGTGCTGGATCGCTGAATTTCCCATGCTTCTCAGTAAACGGGGGTTCTCCGCTACTCCACCCCACAAAATTTTTAAAATTCATGTGCTAATTTGTACATTATAACGCTTTCTAGAGTAGATTTTTGGCACTACTACTTCACAATTTCTTAACCTAAAAAAACGCACTTTCGCCTATATTTTTCTTACCTAATATTTTTTGAATTGTGAATATTCTTCAGAAGTTATATTTCATATGGCTCTCTTCACTGTCGAAATAAAATTATAACCAGTGTCTACGTTTAAGTAATATTGGTACACTTAAAACTGACACATTTTTGTGCTGGTAGTTATGAGAAAACGTAGCATACAATTTTCTGTATTTTGCAGAGCTCATGCCAAAATTAAATGACAATGAAATAAGAACAACCTAACTCTTACGCTTGGCCCAGGTCTCTTGCTGTATTCAACTTATAATTTGTTTCTCTGATTCGTATTCTTTGAATGTCGCATAAAATAAACTTTCATGTAAATATATAAATATAAAAAAAACAAAACCTNTAAACTTTCATGTAAATATATAAATATAAAAAAAACAAAACCTTATTCCATAAACCATTGACATCACTGCTGTAATGTCAATTTCCGTAATAAATGTGTAATGATATAAACCGAAAACAAGTGACTCAACTGGCGTTTACCATAACATTTTTGCCATGATTAGCATTTATGGTTACATTATAATTTAATTATAAAAGTAAATATTTATCTCACCAGAAAGTATTGTTATTTGTGGTAGCATTGCACCCAATATAAATAATACGCAGGGTTTTTTTTCTGGGTCTAGCGTAAGAATTATTCAAGGTATTAAAGTTTGTAACTATTTCACACTTCATTCACTATTAGATTCATTTATGTGAGATGTTTAAGAGTTGAAGCATGTCTTTCTCGTTAGCATCGACCACTGAATAAAATGTTAATGAGCAAATTATACTGGAGCGTTATTCACGAGTTGGCAGGGGAACCACCACGAAAGTTTAGAGAAAAGAATGACTCTCGTCTTTAACCATTCTTTATAAAAAAGAAAAGAATTAAACAAGACTTTCATCGATGATGAAATTTATCAAAACATTTCCTAGATGATCGATAGTTTGTGTACTTGTATTGACATTTTCGATTTCCTCTTGCTTGTAATTCAATACTGGTGAAATAATACATTAATTTGAGACAATCTTTCGGTCAGGTGAATCTGGCGACGATTCGGGAATCTTGCTTTGATCACAGTGGTGTTAACCATTACGCCACCCGTTCGCTTTCCACAACTGTACCCCATTTCCACCCTGACCTCAAAGCTGTCGCGCATCTTCTCGACGTGTCGGGTACACCGAAGAAATATATGGATACACTAATTTGTTAAAAAATATATATTTTTTTCAAATTAGTTGTATTTGTTGAGGATGGTAGCAGTGATCTTATCTTGCGATACAAAATCTTGTGACGTCTATTATCAGATAAGATTTTTTTGTGGGGCTTTAGGGCTCGTCAACATCGAGGACATTAGAACCCTTAAAACTTGTACAGGTAGGGAAAAAGTAGTTACGCACTAGGGAGAGCCAACATGACTCTCCCCGCGTGTGGGACTCGCCGAATAACTCAACCACACCCACTAAAAACCCTCCTGAATTACAACTCAAAACTCAAATCTCAGCATATCTCAAGTCTTTACTAAAAACATTTTTTTAAAAAGAAGAAGAAGAAAGAGCAAAATGAAAGATACCCTAGCTCTAATAGCGTCGGGATCAAAAAGAACAAGAGGTGCCCAAGGAAGATCAGGAAAAAAGAAAGGAAGGAGGCTTACACAAGTAAGTGGAAGTAATGCCAGACTCAGCTCGGGGTCCCGTGTTCGCCAAACACGTACTTACTAGATGTAAGTCCCCTGGGGGGATCTGATAAGAAATAAGATACTGTGTTATATTTGCTATACTATCATGTTAGTTAGCAATAAATATAAAATATAGACTTGAGTAAAATGTGCTCGATTGTATTACATATTCCGGAGAAAGAAGTATGAGTCCTGTAATTCGAATTAAATCTCTCAGGTATATCTAAGCGCACACGCCAAACAACCACACTTGTTTCCACAGCAACCACAAGTGCTAGCAACCCCCATTTACCAGGACGTGGGCACCATACTCCATGTGCCCTTCTTCTGCCATTCTCAATCGAGCGATTTGTTCCGGCCGTTAATAATCCTTCGTAATGGGGAATGAGCGGCGGGATGAAGTATGTAAAGCTTGTTAATGAAATCGTTCATGAAAAACGAGAAGCCGGGCAGTTAATGAATGCTGCCGATATTTTTCTCTGATGCCACGCGTCATATGGGATCTGATCGTTCAGCTGCAGGCAATGTGCGAGTGAGAAGGCCAGTGTTTCGGCACACATAATTCTCCCCAGTTGGAAATAACGCTTGCCCTAAGTGAGGCTACCGGCTCCTAAGCACCTGTCAGCGAGGCTAGACGGGCACCTTCTCACCCCCAAAATGCAGGCTACGGTAGCTGGCCTTTGTTAGGCGAAACACCTTTCACCAGAAAGCGCACGATTCTTGCACCTTTCATTTACCAAAATTTGCAAGCATTAGCATTGAACTTCTTTAGCCCGCCGTAAGATAGTGCCAGTAGACGGGCGTCCCTTCACTCTTCAGTACCCTACCTGAGCTGCTACACACTCGCACGAGCTCTCAATCGTCTACCACTCGTCCACTCAGACGGATATACATGTTCGCTCCAGTAGCCACCCGACTTCAAAGTCGGTCTTTCCTGTCTAAGTCTGATTACTTAGTTATTTTTATTTAATTTTCTATTCGTTTTATTATAGAGCGAGTAACATCAAGTCGTGTTGTTAAACTACATTTAATAGCACCTTCACAAGTTGCCGCACGCGACCGAGATTTGCTCCCATTCTGCATTTCTATTCGTGTGCGCGTATGCTTCTCACCACTGTACTTCAATTCGCGCCCGCCAATTTAGCGTGTGCATCATTGTATTCCCATGCGAGTGCGTGTCCCGGCACTTCAAGACATCAAGCTACAGGCCGAAGACAACGCCAGCTGGACTCCTAAGATTGAGTATTTCCATTTAAGTTCTTAACGCACTGTGTTTGGTGACAATTCACGTATTGAATATGTGTAGGTGTTCATGACTTGAACCAAGAACTGCTCCGCTATAAATGGTTACATGTGTTCCTTTTGTTATCAGTTATTTCAAATTGATTTGAAACAAGAATTGCTCCGCAATAACTGGTTACATGTGTTCCCTTTGTTCTCAGTTAGCTGAATGGTTCTCTAAATGGTCTCGTCAGTGTAGTCTAGAGCAGAACACTTTTCTTTCTTATTACGAGACAAATCCACACTGATTATATCAAATTCAGAAGGAAAATAGAATATAAAACATTACGGAGTGGCATGATCTTGAACACTTAATTAAATGCACCCGTAAATAAAGAACCTTTCATTCTAATAATAAGTCATTTGGTTCTTAGATATTTCTTTCAATGTATCAAACAGTATTTGCATGTAATAATGAAATACGTAATTGGCACTATTAATATAAGGATTTCGTTCTAATCATAAGTCTTGTTGACTCTTGGATATTTATTTCATTTTATCAAGCAGTAATTCTATATAATACTAAAATACCCAAGTAGTCTGTGAATTGATGGATTGGTGTGCCAATTGTGTAATCATCTAGAAAGATTACTGATTTAGTGATACTTANTTTAGTTTAATAAGTCAAGAGTGAATTCAATGTTTATTTTATTTATCACATACAATGTTGTGACGAAATTCAATTCATTAAATTTATGAGGGTTATTTTTGGTCTTTTCCTTATTTTACATCCCTCAAATTGCTTCCTTGGAAGCTGGTCCTCCGTCTTCATAAATCTGTTGTGTTCCGTGGCATCCGCCAGAGGATTTCCCTATCATTTCGTACGTCGCCCCGGAACAGCCAGGAAGGATAATGGAGGGGATTATACTTCAGACGGAAAGTGGGTACACGACAGTCTCACTTTACGTTCTCAGCGCTTCGTCAATGTCCGGACACTTTAAATTATAAAATATGTAATAATTGTAATACTGATCTAATATGCTCGTGCAGCTTGACCTTTTTCATACGGAGTATTTCATACTTTTTCATACTACAGTTGATGAGGCGCTACCTCAATCATGTGGCAAGGGAATAAGACGTTAAAATGCGTACATACAAACAACCACGTACAAAGAGCTTGTGTGCCAGATTTTGCGCCGCGTAGCATAAAGACGTGTAGACCGTTCATAGTTTGTTACACGTGTTTTCCAAGGCTAGTCCAGGGAAAGAAATAATTCAACAGAATAGTTTCACATCTCCTTTATTAATTTTTTGGACCTTGTTAGCTTTCTTATAATTTCATTTACTTTCTTATGTTTACACCAACACGTGTGTGTCATCTGTAATTCAGGCAATTATAATTATGTTTCCGTTTTTGTTGCTTGAAACTCTTTGATGGAAATTAGATCCCGTAAATAAGTTAATGTCATATAATATTTATACTTCCCTGTAAAAAACATTGGTAGATATAAGATTTTCCTTTCGAACATAATTAGGAAACGTTTACGAGATATCGTATAAAACCCGAAATGACGTTTACTAATTTCTTTGTTCGTATTCTTTCATTTTATGACAGTTCTTGTAAGACACTAGGTTTTAGAAGGTTTCTACGCATTTCATGGTGAGAAAGGAAGGAGGTTTACACAAGTAAGTGGAAGCAATGCCAGACTCAGCTCGGGGCCCCGTGTTTGCCAAACACGTACTTACTAGATGTTAGTCCCCTGGGGCGAGGTAGGAAAATGAAAGGTACCCTAGCCCTAATGGCGTCGGGATCGAATATAAACTATTGGACGTCAACAAATAGTTTTGTGCGCACTTCTCTATAATTCTTTCTTCTAAGGAATGTTTTAATATATAATTTCTTAGTTACTCCTAGAACATTCTTTGATCTTTCGAAACATTAATTTATTAACTGTTCATAATTATTTCTGTTATTAAGTTCTCGAATCCTAATTTACACTGTTTATTTCTCCAGTTTACAAGAGAATTAATCTATCTATTGAGCATATCACTAAAAGGAAGCATTGGTTTTATCGGGTCTCAAATGCTGGATTTATTGACTTAAACCAATTTTTCTGACAAGCCAAATCTGCGAAAAATGTTAGTGACATAGAGCTCAGATCTACATATTTTATCTTCTATACATGGAATCAAGATCGGGTACAAAATAATGTTATATCTTCTGTGTTTTTGACACGAGGTATTGTATATACGATTTACATGAGTGGAATATTGATCTGTTTATGATACACCAAAAATGAATCAAATGAATAAAATAAGAGGTTTTTATTTATTTTTATTTTCGTTTTAGTTTTAAAATCATGTCCGTATCGTAAGACATTACATGAATCTATCAAAATAAAACATAATGAATTTTAATGAATTTTCTCTTCATGCAGAATTTCATCCCTTTTTTAATTTTCCAAATTTTTTTGAGATATATTTTGAATATTTTAAATTTTTCTTCCGTCGCTGTAAATTTGTTGTTCCAATCAGAGCTTGTCTTTTTTATTTCCCTATAAATCTTCCTCGTTCTTCACTATCCAATCCACAATCCCACACAATGCGCTACGTGGCTTTTTGGTCTCTGACACAAGTGCATTTGCCATCTCGTATTTTAAACTTATAAAAATTGCTGTTTATATCTCCGTTTTTTTGTTGGTTTTACGGTTCGTCATTACAGCCCTAAAATTCTGTACAGGCAGGGAAAATGCAGTTACGCACAAGGGAGAGCCAACATGACTCTCCCCGCGTGTGGGACTCGTCGTATTACTCAACCATTCCCACTAAAAATCCTCCTGATTTACAACTCAAATATCAACATATCTCAAAACATGCATTAAAACATTGGGGACAAAAAATGAGGGAAAGGGCAAAAAAAGGGGGACAAGAAATGAGGGGGGGGGGGCAAAAATGAGGAAAATGAAAGATACCCTAGCCTTAATAGCGTCGGGATCGAAAAGAACAAGAGGTGACCAAGGATGGTCAGGAAAGAGAAAGGATAGGAGCCTCGCGCAAGTAAAGCAGACTCAGCTTGGGGCCCCGTGTTTGCCAAACACGTACTTACTAGATGTAAGTCCCCTGGAGGGTTATATCTCCGTGTTCTGACATTATTTCTGCCATATGATGCGTTGGTAGAGATCTATAGAGATCCGTGACAGCACCGTCCTATGATCAAGTGCAAGTCGTTCTTTAGAAATAAATGATTATTTCACTTTTACAAAATCCTCAACTTTATTGGAAATTGAACGTTATAATTTTTGGTATAGTCACATCCTCTCCTACAATTAACGTCCATTATATAATCTAATTAAATAAATAATTAAAGTCTTATGACTTTTTATGGAAAAAAATATTTACATTTTCTAAAAAATAAAAATATTATAATCTTTTTGAAAAATATAAATATTATTTGTCCATAAAAGGTCGTTAGTTTTTAATAATGTATTTAATCGTAGTGACATCCCCTCATATAGTATCATATAGTATTAGATTACTTTAATAGGATCTGAGGATGATAGCTGATGTCATATCATGTTAATCGGTTCTCTTCCATTCAAATGTGATTGTACGTCCTTCATTAAAAAATGATAAATTGACTTAATAGTATTGCCAAATGAAGTCAGGAAATTGGATTTTGACAGGATAATACTGGATATGCAGAGAGTGATCTGATTTTTGGCATGTTACGGTATGCTTAACCAGAGGAAATTAAATTCGTCTATGGACATGCAATTGAATTTTATTTCTCGGCTGTAATAATGAGTGTGCTTTTTTCATGATAGAATATAACAATTGACCAAAGTAACAAAACATTGACAGGTATTAAACTCACATTGAAAGGTGCAGTGACGCATGGTTAATACTGCGAGAAAGGGGCCTTTTTGAGGATAATTGTGACAAAAAGTCCTGTCATCAGAAATTATACAATGAAGATTAGTTTTCGAATTCATGTTAAAAAATATTTGGATAACAGTTCAGAAATGATTACTATTAACAGTTTATTTTGTTATAACTGTGATTATAGTTTAAATTTGCTGTGTGCTAAACGATCAAAAGAAATACGAAGAGGGGAATGTTAACTAATAATACATTTTCTAAACAAATAAGAACAAATATTTTTGATAATTTTTTTAGTTCAAAAGAAAGTTGAAAATAATTGTTTTATGAAATTACAAAATAAAGTAAGGATGTGAAATATTTTCAATATAACTAGAAAATTACATTACAAGTGCAATTACTAAAACATAATCACCCTCTATGAAATTTTAATTACCTTCTATTAGATTCAATATAGGTAATTATCTTGACAAAAAAGAGAACATGTCAGGAACTGTTAAATCGTTAACACAATTGAGAGACAATTATTGACCATAACTTAATACCCTACGTGATAATTGGAATATTAATAGGTGGGAAAGGGAGCTAATCTCTCATAATCATAGATTCCCACGTGATTAGCTATAGTCTAGAGAATAATTAAGGTACATTTTGATTCTTATTTATGATAAGTTGTGTAAATTCATTTTCAATAGTTTTTTACCTGTATATATAAAGACACGTAAATTTTCGATTTATCATATAATTTTCTATTTGTCGCAAGTTCCGATTTACTACCCAAATTATAATATCTGATTTTTTAAAAATCTTATATAAATTTTCCTCTTTCCTAACCAGAGAAAGTATATTCCCTTAAAACATGTTGTACTAGCGTGTTGTGAAGATGAGCGCTCTCCACTTTGAGACAGCGACGAATACGTCGCAATAACACCAAATACGAGTAGAAAAATAATGGAAAGAAGTAAAAGGTCGAAAGAACAGTCTTGCAATGCATATATTTCTTTCGTGTACCCTACATTTGGAGAATATAAGTGATAATTTTCGGTCAGGTGAAAATGGCGACGAGCCGGGAGTCGAACCCGGGTCTCATGCTTTTATCTCATGGGTGTTAACCACAACACCACCCGTTCACCTTCCACAATTGTATACCATTTATACAAAAATAGGGCTGGATAGAAGAGGAATTGCTGAGAAATATAACGTACAAGTTTGAGTGTGCCGAGGAGGTAAGAGCAACCCCAAGTCAAAAACAATATATATACAACTTGGGTTCAAAATCACGTTTTCACAGCTTCATGTTGATGTGGGATGAAGACCACTTAATTCCTGTTGAAAAGAGGTGGTTTTAAAATGGAGAAATAAAATGAAGAATACATTTACTCGTAGACATGTTTAAACGTGGAATCTACAGTATTTGGTGCTGAGATTTACGACTCTCATTCTAACTGATTTCACAACCAAATTGGCAATTTATCATTTGCAATGCGATGTACATATTGATGGAGATCCCAAACTGTTTGAGGCTTCTCCAAAACGTCTGCTGACAAACATCGACTTGGAATATCACTCTAAACTAATCTTACCATATGAGACACGTTCGTCTTGAGTGAGTTTAAACCTCACCGTCGCCAGAGAGTACGGCACGGTTGAAACATCAAAGTTCAAGAAAATCAAGTTACAGTTTTCGTCGGCGGAACATCGAGGAATTGCATTAACACCTTCATTCGAAGGCGACGGTAATTCTGAGAAAGTTGCCGACGCACGTGAGGATCCGCGAAAATACGCTGTCACCGCCAAAAGCACCGGTGAGATTCTGCATACGCGGAGTGGAGTTCGTTAACGCAGGAGTCCCAGGTGGGTCAACAGCTTCCGGCTGGAATGCTAAAACGCGTTTTCGCGACGCCTCGCGCAACTTTTTGTTTCCCGGTCCTCAGGGCCGGATGAGAGTCTGAGCGATAAAATGAGCGTTCTGCGTAATGTTGTTACGTCAGAAAATCGTAACTCTCTTAATTTCCCGTGGCTCTTCTCCTTAGTAGGATGCGTGATGTTTGAATTAATTTCTATCGTCTGAATGACTCAGAACTTTGACTTTTCGTTGGGAGAAAGAGGATTTCCCTTGAAATTTTAGCGCAGAAAGTGTGAAAGAATCACACACAAAGAATCGTACTTTAGAGCATATGTCTTAGATTTCCTATTTCATATTGCACTTTTTTCTCTCCAAGATAACAGGAATTAAAAATTCCATCAAAATGAAGTTACTTGGCTCATTTATTTATTATTGCCATCCTATCACCGTTCCGCCTAGTTCATCTGGGAATATCGACTGTCTCACAAATGTATTTGTTCCGTTGGGCTGGCCATCACTTCACAGGATGACAAGTATTTCTTAGTTGTTTATATATTTTATTGTAATATTTTTAAATGTGGAGTAAATTATTTCTTTTTCTTACTTGCGAACCATGCTACTTAACAACTTGATTCCTAAAACTTGAGAGTGCTGACGCGTCTAACCATGTTGGTATAAATTATAGTCGTGCATTATCATAACTTCTCTGATATCGTGTTTACATTGTTAATGATAAATATGAAAACGAGCGAAACTTGCCTACAACTAGCGGATGGGGGAAATTAGTACCTGCCACATTATCCAGTTAAATAAAATTGTCGTGCTAAAGAAAAGTAAAAATATTCATTGTACAAAAATGTTAATTTCATTCAATTCCCCGTACCATTAAATTACACGGGTTAGCGATGTTAAGTCTAAAATACGATGTTGAGTTGATAATTCGATCAGTATTAATGTCATTTTAAGTATTCTACCAACCTTAAATCGATAAAATGAAATAAGAATAACTGAAAGTTGTCTGAGCAAAAATATAGTTTTTAAATATTTTTTTCTTTCTTTCTATAAAAGTGATGCCAAATCTTAGATAAAGTAAATTAAAATGGTTAGTTGTTAATCTGCAAAATGGTTGCTATTGCGGAATTGTTAACACTAAAAAAATAGGTGTACAGATATTTCAACAGTAAATTAAAACAAGATTGGTCATATCTATAGGCTTTTGCTGCCATTAAGATAGGAATAAGGTGTTTCATTTCACATTTTAAATGTTTATATTAACGGAACGTAAGTATTTATTTAACGTATGTTAACTGTAAAAATAGTCGATATTTCACTGATTTGTATTGAATAGTATTATCCTTCAGAAAAAGATACGAAATTGTAATGTTTATTATAATCAAATATAATATATATTTTTTTATTATACTCAAATCATTGGCAATACTAGAATTCCGTGTTTTAGCACTAGAGCCTAGAAAACAGAAATTATAACTTCTAAGTTTTCTGTTGAATCTTTGATATTTGAGTGTAATCCGACTATCATATATACTTGAATAGAGAAGATTACGAAATTTGGTTCTGCTAGAAATCTTTAAATTTTATTCTATTGGATAAAATTATTGAGGTATTGTAGTTTCACAATTCATATTCATTGTGCAATATTACAAAATTTATAGCGTACATTGTATAATTATAATGAAAGAAAAACCTCCTATTAAGGTTTCTTTTTGTATTTACCACTCGATGATTCTACAGTATGCGTCATTTGAAGTCATTTAATTTCTTTTTGATCGTTTATTTTTTAGTAATATATTGAGACCGTGAATTGAATTGATTGATAATTCAATCACACGTTCTCAAAAATATTAATAGAAAAGCATGGGTCAACTTGGGAGCTAGCCGAAAGAGAGTTGGGTGGTCTGAAGTGTAGTGGCGGTGCGACATCACAGGCTCTGTGGAAAGTTTTGGAGTACAAAAACGTAATAAAATCCATTATTTAAACAAATCAAAAGGAAGAGCGACGAGAACAAGTTTGAACTGGAATCTTTAGAAAGACAAGCGGCAACATTCAATACAATAACGTAATAAAATCCATTATTTAAAAACATCAAAAGTGGGAACTGGAACACGTGTTCTGGTAGCAGACAAGTTTGAACATGAATGTTTAGAAAAAAGAGCGTAGAAATTCAATACAAAGGGGGTACCGAGAAAAAGCGCGGATGTCAGGGAATATTATTTCCCAAAGCAACGTGGGTGTACATTTGCCACAAACGGCCAAAAAAGATTCACGACACATATCTCTTGGGACATGAGTCTTAAAGCAAAGAATCTTTAGAAATGTGAAATTTTGGGGCTTTGGGTTCGGCAAAAACACGATGGCAAAATTCGGGTAATAAAACTTGGGTTCAAAAAGGAGGGCCGACGCTCAGAACAAGTGCTAGCTAGAATGGGATGATGTCGAACGAAGAGGGTACCGCGCCGCCTAGCAATAAAACAATAAAAGAGAGGATCTTAGGAATATGCCGCCTAGCGCAGATGTGATTGAAAATAACAAAATGGCCGACAGACCTTCGTCTATATGAAAGAATCTGGGATATAAAGAGAGTGGGTACGACCAATAAGAAATCACAGGGGGTGGAACCAAGTCGCATGATTGGGAACATGAAAATGCAACGGACATCTTTTAGGAAACTACCAATTAAAATCAAGAGGGGGGAAAAACCATGGTCTAATTGCAGAAACAAGGGATGATAAGAGGGGGAACGTCACGTGACGCAAAATTATCTATAAAAAATTAGGACACAGAGGCATGACAGAGGAGATGAGAAAAATTTTGGGGAGAGTGTATTTCTGATGATGAGATGAGAAAAATTTTGGAAGAGTGTATTTCTGACAGGAGATGAGAAAAATTTTAGGAGAGTGTATTTCTGATAGTTGAGATGAGAAACATTTGGAGACAGTGAAAAATTCGCATTAGTTTAGTTGTTGAGACCAGATGGTGAAAAATTTGCAACAATTCATTTGTTGAGTGAGACAGTGACAAATTTGAGGGTGTTCATTGTTGTTCGATTAGAGTGTGAAGATTGGCGACCGTTATTTGCTGAGTCATACAGTGAAAAATTTGCAACAATTTATTTATCGAGCCAGCCAGTGAAAAATTTGCGAGATTTCCTTTTTGTAGAGTGAGACGACAGAAAACGTGTGATTGAAAATAGCAAATAGGACTCGTACAGTGCAAAAAGTTAGAACAAACGAGTGACGGATTCGAACAGTGCGAGGAAATAACGTTTTAAGAGTTAATGAGCCAACAAAGGTCACTTCAGCCAATTAGAAAGCCAGAGAAGGCATCGTCATTGCTTAGACAGTAGAAGGGAAGTTCCACTGTAATCCGTCAGAGGATATGCGAAGCGGACTCATACAGTGAGTAAATAATAATATTAAATGTTGCTAAAGACGAAAACAAATTAAGGCGAAGTGAGTCGGGAAACACTAAAACGTGGCGGACATAGAAGGTGAATGGAATGATAAAAATTGCTTAGACAGAAAGAAAAAAATGAACATTAGTGTGGCACGAAGAGCGAGACTCTAAATCATGAACACAAAATTGACCAGGTCTTCATCCAGTCCGACATCACGAGACATCTTGGGTAGTGTGTAAGAGTGTAGAAGGGAATTGTTAATGTTATTTGGGCCTTGTAAACTACAAATTGTGATATAAATGTCAGCAGGCCGTGTCCTACAATTAAAATGATTAATTGTGAGGAGAGGGTAAAGAACAGAGGAACCTCCAATTAAGAAGACGAGTGGTGAGTACCATGTAAAAAGACGTTCCAAGCGCGCAGTAGGCGAAGTTATGTGTAGGGTCGTAACTATTTTCCAGTGTATTGTGTATTATTTAAATAAGTGTCAGTATGAATAATAAAATGTTTTGTTTGTAGCTCGAACACCAGATTGTTGTGTTTTCAATGTGAGTGGCTCCAATAGGAGTGAGTATTCGGTTCCCTCCCCTTAGTAATTAGTTAGAATTTTTTTGTTTATATTGTTTTTTTATTGTTATTAGTTAATAACAATCAGTAAAGTCACAATATTATGAGTTGATTTTGAAAGTATTTTTCCCAATATTATGTATTATTTCATACTAATCAAAAAATATTTTACTATTGTTGTTCCAATCATAAGGTGATTAAATACAAGTGTCTTCCTCTTCTATTTAGTGATATTGCAGCAGTCAACTAATACTCCGAATATGTTACCACAAAACTTTTGAAATTTAGAAATGGTATGACATTATTTAATGTCATATTTCACATGCGATTCTGTAATAATTCAAATATTTGAGTCTTTTAGAAAGAGAGAACAGTCATATGAAATTTCAATTTCGGTGATTAACGTTTGTATGTTATTGCTGTGAAATATGGATACAACGGCCATACATCAATATATACTCTCATCAATATTGTCTACTTGGGTCCAGTTTTTAATAAACACCGTGTAAAATGAAATTCTTTTCATTTTGATTGCGCAATGCTGATTTCGTGAATGTCGGGAGGAATTTTCAATTTTGTAAATTAATTTATCTTTGCTTCTGATTCTAGTGTATCATGAACTAAACTCAATAAACTTCAGGACTGATTNTATCATGAACTAAACTCAATAAACTTCAGGACTGATTGGGAAAATGTCTAACACACGAGAAAGAGGGACTTAGTGAGTTATGAGAAAAATATTTTGTTAACTTGGTAATCGTTCCTAGATATATTACTAAGCCGAATTCGAGATCTCCAAATGACAGTTACTTGCTGAAGAATTTTGATTGGCGAATTTACAGAAAATTGACTTAATGTATTGTAAATATAAGCAACAGGAACTAATGAATAATAGATACAGCTGTGTTTGGAAATGTCTCGCTACGGTACGAATATTATTGTCCACTTGTCTCATGTGTACAACTATGAGGATTTTGAGAGTGATCAAAGTGCTTCCTGTGTCGTGCAGCTATTGTCGGTCAACTCATACTTGGAAAGGATACTCTCATGCCCCTTGATATTCATACTGTTGAGACGTTTTAACGTTCTTTATTTTACACTGACGATTAATCCATACTAATATATGCGTAACGAGAAAATGTGTGTCTGTCTGCTACCCGATCACGACTGAACAACTGACCAGATCGTGGTGTTTGACAAGGAGACAATTCAGATGTCTAGGATGAACTTATGCTAATTTTTTATTTTAAAATATGTGATAGGGAAGATAGAAAGGGGTTTTGACAATAAATGTCGATAAAATCTGGAAAAAGATATTTATCTTCGCTAACGCAGCCCAAACTGCTAGAGATAGGTGACAACTATAAATCGCGATGTTNTCGCTAACGCAGCCCAAACTGCTAGAGATAGGTGAAAACTATAAACCGCGATGTTGTTTACTTCGAAGAGTCTAAAAAACGTCATCGACAGCATATGCCTATCTACAAACATTAACTTAAATAATCGATAAAACTTTATTAAAAATAGAAATAAACTTTTAGTTTCGTGTGTAACAAAGATAAAAAAACGTTTTTAAATCACAAAATTTCGAGGAATGTTTTAGATTTTACAAGAATTTTAATGAAATGGTGCAACCGCGTCATACTTCGGAAGCGAAAATTCGACTGGTGCGTTCCCGCGAGATGGCATAGTGTACACAGTCAAGTTTTGTATTAAATTTGTAATATTATGAATTAGTATTATATTATTATAGTATTATATTAATACCATAGATTTTGCCTGAGTAAAAGAAGATCAATCTGATAAAAAAAAACTCGGGTAACGCCGTGTGATTAAATAAGGTTTTCCGTAAGGTATTATTCGTGAGTCTATGAAAATGTATTGCGCTGCGTTACCCGTTAGGGAGGGCAATGTGTGCCTATGCCTAACGCTCTGCGAGCAGTGTTTGATCTATTTTCCTTCGCTAAGGTGAAATGATGATGAGAGAATATTGTGGTGGAATGAATGGCAGGGGAAACAGGTTTCGTCCACCACCGCGAATCCTACTTGTATTAGACTAGGTTTGAACCAGAGATACCATTGGTTGAAGGCGAGTACGCTAGTTACTAGGTCGTTCAATAAAGATGTATTACACACTCTAAAGTAATAAGTGATTCATCGTAAAGAGTTGTCCAACCCAACCATCATGATAATCATTACGATTTCCCGGTGAATTGACGTTTGGTGGTCAGGGAATTGTATGAGCCGCGCAACATAACTCCTGCTCTCGCTCGGAAGCTGCTAGCCAGTCTGCAATGGCTGGGTCTAATAATGGGGTAGGAAAGTCGCACTTTCCATGAAACGAGGAACATTGCCATTCATCGTACTTGAGTGGTCGGAGGGGAAATCCGGAAGGTGTGCGCTGGATTAGTAGACCATTCACTTCGAATGACAAATGTTTTTGGAATAGTTTTTATTTTCCACCTCCTTCACCCTGCGCACTCAGATGCGAGAGCAGGAGTTATGCTTCGCGGGTTATAGATGGAGCGCGTGTGGGGATACCATCACTGGCACTGAACATCCGAGACCACACCGTTTAATTCACGGCGCAAGTGACAAGGAACGCGATTTATGTTGTCCTGATGCCAGTTATAATTCCGCAGGTGTTTCATTATTAAATGACAGTTGGAGCGCTCCAGCGATCACCTACTCTTCAAGCCAGTTTGTGTCTCTAGCTTTCGAAGGGTCAAATGGTTACATGGTGAATGTATCACGTTTTTACACTACCTCCGAATGAATTAATCGTCCATAGATTTTGAATCATGACATCATTGTGGTCGAAATCATATTCATTCATTGTTAAGTAAAACAGCTTTCTGATGAAATTTGTTATTTTGGCCCATTGAATTCAGACAAAACATGGGACTGGATGATACTTTCGTATAATTTCAAACACTTAACTCCATGTTCCAAAAATAAATTTTAGGTTATATTGGTTTGTCCATTCACAAAATTTGCTGAAGTCACAACATGTACACTGTTCAAATAAAAATGTACAATCACAATAAAAATAAAAAAGAATGGTGTTTTTGTGTTATCGGCATAGAATCATTCTCGCACATGAGGTGCGTAGCTGGTAAAATAAAACAACCGCGCTTCTATCGTTGGCCAAAATAGTAATTTTTGTTGAATTGTTGATGACAACATTGCCGTTTATAAGTTTTTTGCTCGACAAGTGTCTTGAAGAGAGAGGTCTTCCTGACCCACGGTAATATTAAAGATTAATTTTCCAAAGAGAATATCGAAATTTCGATCTGAGTCTACTAAGAAATACGAAGTTTGTGAGTTATGTCTCATTTCCAGCATATATGAATGAAGTGGTCTGATTTTTTAATACTTCTATAGCGATTGAATAAGAAATCTTCAATAATTTATTAGTTATAAACACAGAACAATATATATTTTGTATAAAATCGTCTCCCGCCAATTATTACTGTCTTTGCACAGTTTTCACTGTAAGTAGATCGGATTTCGTTTGGGTTTTTACTTATTTATAAGGTATTTTTTCGAGAAAAATTTAGGTATAAATATTGTGAATATTTTGTGAAAATTATCTGATCTACGGTGACTAATTTCGAAGTTGGAAAATAACAACTATCTTTGGTGAGATATATTAGCGTACACTGTTCGATTAAAGTGACAACAGTTTTTAGCAATGTATTTCACTTGAAATAGTCCTACAAAAACGTTCGCAACAGTATTTGACGATCTACAAAGATTAACCCAGAATATCAAAGACTTTTTTTACAATATGAATTAAAATATTGCTGTCTTTTAGTTTGAAAAGTGTTTAATCTCATCGCATGCGTTTTATATTTTATGCATTTAATAACAGTTTTTAAACCGTAGCATTTGAACGAATAGTTTTGAGTTACGATTATTTTTCATTACTCGCTCTTCCACATTTGTGTCGCGTTTCGGTAGAGAAAAGCCAATTGTTTTCTAGAAATATTACTTCACATGTGCATACACATTGAAATGATCAAAACATGATAACACTTGCCAACTCCATTTATTCAAATCAGTTTTTGGTTTTGCTGTTGGATTCAAAATTCAATAACAGTGAATTATTTTTGATTATTTCACGGATTAGCGTAGTAACACATCAGTAATTAAAATGAATTTTTTAAATGAAACGTAACCCTACCGCTGAGTTGCTGGCTGGATGGCCGTGGTTGATCCCCTTTGGAATGGGGATTTTTAATCACACCCCAACATCTAGACTGACTCCCAAGCCTACTAATTCTGCTGTAAAATGGGTATCGGGTCTATCCAGGGGTCAAATCGGCCGGAGTGAGATGTTTGCCTCATCTCCTCCGCCTAGTGCCGAGGTCAAGAAATTGCGGAGCTCCACCCTCTGCGAACATTTTGGGCACCTTCAGGCCGTGTTGTGGGACAGTTTCCACTTTTTTTTGTGGGGCTTTAGGGCTCGTCGACATCGAGGTCATTAGAGCCCTTAAAACTAGTACAGGTAGGGAAAATGTAGTTATGCACTAGGGAGAGCCAACATGACTCTCTCCGCGTGTGGGACTCGCCGAGTGACTAAACCATACACAACAAAAACCCTCCTGAATTACAACTCAAAACTCAAATATCACCATATCTCAAGACATTACTAAAATCATTTAAAAAAAGAAGAAGAAAGAGGAAAACGAAAGATATCCTAGCGTCGGGATCGAAAAGAACAAGTGACTAAGGAAGGTCAGGAAAGACAAAGGAAGGAGCGTGGCACACATTTTGAACTCTTCATTGTCTCAATACCTTCATCATATCCCCTAGTTCCAAAAATTTTGCATGCCGTTCTGTGCAGTCGCTAATCATTGCATATGGTGACGCATTTAATAATGGCGTCTGCTTAGTGAAACGGAGGCCGAAAGTGGCTGGTCGGTTCGCTTCAGAAGCGGGAAGCGAGAGAGTGACTGATAAACGGCGTAATTTATTTAATACTGTGCAAAAAGTATAGGCTGAGCCAGGCATTTGCAGGGTTTTTGAGTGATCTGAATGAAACCTCGATGTGAATGGATGGACCTTTGCTCTGGCCGCCATTATTCGCTCCCAACGCTAAGAGATTACATCGGTCGCTTTGCAGCGGGCGAACGGGAGAGCGTGTTATTTTATGAGAGGACGGATGTGTACAGGGTGTCTAGAAAACGTGTTTACAAAAGGGACGATCAATAATACCAGAGAGTTTAAAAACGTTTGTAGCATTTTTATTTTCCGGTTATACAGAATATATTAGGAAAATATCGTAATCGGTCAAAACATTTCGAGATCTCTTCGGATCCGTGCGAATTAGCTCCAGGAGAGTTTATTTTCAATGTCGTTAGTATGTGTGAATAATTTTGTTTATCCGATAAGTCATGAACAAATTAATGAAATCAAACCAAAGTATGAATTGACTTTGAATGCGTTGGGAATAGAAGCATATTTCTGGACAGATCATCCTTACTTCAATTAGACAGCGTGCCCTGCTTCCGAATATTTAAAATTCAAAATTTTGAAAACATGAACAAAAATGTTTTTTTAGTGCAAGAAATTCTGTGTACAAATTGCTAAGCAGATTTCCGTTTCGAGATCATTCGAAAATTTATTACTTTCCAGTTGTTCAAAATGTACAACGAAAATATTGTAATCAGTCGAAAAACAAAATTCGAGATTTCTTTGTATCTTTGAGAATTGAGTCTAATTTCAAATTTTATGTCTAATGTTGTGTGTGTGAATGTATGTTAAGAAATTTGTTCACCCGATACCTCACGAACAAATTAATGAAATCAAACCAAAGTAGGAATTGACTTCGAACGCATTGGGAATAGATACCTTTTTCTGGGCAGCTCATTTGAATTAAAATTTAAATATTTGATACTTATTTCTCGGTCATCGTAAAGTTAAGTCCATGAGTCCTGTTCTCCCTCCTTACTATGAGTAGAATGAAGAAATTGGGGAAGAGAGGTGTTGACATGCCGAAGAAATCCGTACCGAACCGACATAGGCGAGGAAAATCTTGGATGCAAGTCTCACTTGTAGACATGTCAGTATTGCACATTGAAAGTAGTACAATTTAGCACATGTGGAGATAAAAACAAACAAAGAATTAATTGCTTTCAAAATTTAGTTTTGGTAACATCTTTTATGACGTACGGATCCTTTTAACTTGTTCAAAATATCTCCTCCCCAACATTTTAAGAAGGGAGAAGTAAATAATTATTTAAAAAATCGACATGAATTCATACACAAATTTGGTTAAGAGACAATGGAAACTAATTTTAAAAGGAAGAAAGAGTTTACATCAGGAGGTGAAGACAGAACAGACAAAAGAGCAATTAAAAATTCAATGACTGACGACGGTTTTAACATAAGTAGAATCTTGAATTATTTATTTAATTTCATTATATGATTGACGTTAATTGTAGACATTTTACGTGAACTACTGTTCTTTTCCTGATCCTGACTTTATATTAAATATATTTTATATATTTTCTTATTTATTTTATGTCTTCTGGCATAGTTAAAGCCATGAGACGTTCTCTTCCAAATTGGAATTGAGAAGGAGAGGTGTGTGGTTTTCCGGGAACTTATGGTACCGCTCCGACAATTGTTCGGAGTAGGTGAGGGTAACCCCAGCCGAATACCTCACCTAAATCGTCCGATCCCACCCTCCGCTAAGCGAGATCGTGGAAGCGAAGACGCTACCACTAGACAACCGCAGTCCCTGATGTACGAGTCGTACAAACTGCCCTAAAAATATCGAGTGCTTTATAACAGGTCTCAAACCGAAAGATCAGACGAGATGACGTTATTTCTCGTGGCATTGCGAACCCGGAAGTTATACGCCCGCTAGTTAGCCGGCAGTAAAGCACATCTCGCAGCACTGACGTAAACTCTTGACGACGCATCAACGCACTCATGTTGTCGCACTCTGAACAGCATCGCAGAAGTCGGAACGCCATCAAGCGGATCAGTGGAGATGAAGTGAGTCGTCAGAGCTTCTGACTCACTGTGCTCCATTTATTACACGATTGTGAACGTAACGACGAAGAACGTTCGTGGTGGATAAAACGCGAATGGAAGGCAAAATAATAGCTGAAGTAAAATAATGCATAATAAAATAAAGTTTATTGTAAAAAAAAGGCAGATGCAAACTTCTTATGGCCACGTGGGGGGCAATAAACTAAGTTACTCTCCGGAAACAAGCGAGGGACTATCCCATCAATTCCGATACCCACGGGCTGTGGCGGATTTAATATTTATAAAAGAAATTATTTAATAAATACGTATTTATCCATTTATTATTTCAAAAAAATAATAATGTTTGTTCAGTAAAAAATTGAGAATAATAAAGCAAAAGTATTGATGACATTCCCACCCATGGAAAATCCGCCACTACCCGAAGGAAAACCGGAGAAAAACCTGGATCAGGATGGGGCTACGAGATAATGTACACAATCGTGCCAAGATTGCGTACAGTTAGAAATAAACCTGTAAAAACAAGAAGGAGCAAAAGCAACATGCATGAAAAAAGGAATATATTCAGTATCTAGAGTACTATAACAAAGGCATGATATAATAGAGGACGTATTAACATGTTGGTCATACGCAGTATTTAACTGCTTTTTTGAAAATAAAGTTTATTTATTATTATTATTATTATTATTATTATTATTATTCATTTACATAAAAAATAATATTTATTAGGAAATTGGAACTCGCATTAATTTCGTTTTTTTTAAATCTGTAAGTTCTTTCACATTATAGAAATAATTGCATATTATAAAGCTTTTAACCGCGGATTTACTGAGATTCATTTTATTATATCGTTTACTTACAAATATTGGACAGAAAATATCCAAAGTCATTCCTGAATGATATGGGCGTTGTTGACATGCGGGCACATTGGGTGGAATGCATCGCAGATGAAAGAGTTTACAATATAATGGGAAAGTATTCAGGAAGAGCAATGTATGTGAGGAAAGAGGTGAAGATGTGTTGAGATAGTTAAGTAATGCGAGAACAATAACTGCAGGCATTAAGTAGATGCAGACAGGGGTGAATGGTTAAGATGAACATTCCCTGGTAATAGCCGGAAGGCAAAGGAACAGTGAACTGTATTGATAATTAAATAAATGAAAGAGAAAAGCATTCTGTGAAACGAGAGTGATTGACTCGGGTTGTGTTTTTTTTATTGTAGTTTTTTTAATGGGTAATATAGCTTGCTATTGAAGCTTATCAGCATGGGGCGATAGGAGATAGGAGTTGGGTAGTAAGTAGGGTTATTGTTAGTCGATGGGTCGGTTAGGTGTGTTTATCAACAACTTGGCCCACGTGGAGATGTTAGTAGGAGTAGTTAGTAATAGTTAGTTATTTATACTAGGAGTACTAGGAGGTGAATAGAAGAAGTTGGGTTTGCTTTTACAGTCACATCTACATGAACTGGGACATTAATGTGAATAGCTACAATTTTTTCTGGACCCACCGGTACGTGAAATTGGTGACTCTGTGATGAGCAAAAGCGCTAACACCTGAGCTTCCGAAGGGGCTTAGAGTGTATTTGGGAGGATATTGAGTGCATTCCTGGACGTCCCCAAACGCGTTGACTTCCTGAAGATTGTGGGACTCGACGAGTCGTAAGAGCGCCACTAACCTCGCACTGTCACACACTGCTTGCTAACTCCTTCAAAGGGTTGTATTCAAAATGGTTCAGTACAATTTTTGTTGATGCCTCGGCGGTATCCTTGTTCGGAATTTAGCTAGAGGAATGTCCGAAAAAGTGAGAGTGACGTGAATGGATAAAATGAAAAGTGAGCAATAAAAGGTAATATCATCGGTCAATTTGAGTTGGTTTTGGTAAATACAAGGAAATATAAATATAAGAAACATCTCTGTATATAAAGAAGAGTGTCTCAGACAGTGTGTGTGTATGTTTTTAATGTAAATCTACAGTTTTTATCCGAGTATGATAAAAATTTGCACTCATAACCTTCAGAATACTAAGAAGAGCACTGTTTACTTGAGATTTCAAAAATCCGCCCCAATTCCCGGTTGTCATTACTTTTTAAGTTTCTTATTTCTTTGGTATATTTCACGAACTAATAAAGATATCAACTTAATTTTTGTATCTCAACTTTACTGACAGGTGTCATAATGTCTAGTAATGGGTGAGTTTAAAAAAAAAAATCCTGAGTAGCGCCGGAGAGTTCTGCTGGTGATAAAATGATAAAAACAACCCTCGAGTGTACACCTTGTTTGAATTAGTATTGTTTATTCTCCGGGAGAGTAGAGTTAATTCACTTCACTACTCGTCTTCGCTACAATTTATTCACTACCATTTACTTCTTTGTCCATGTGTTCAAACCAGAAAAAGAATTCCATATTTTGTTCGATCTTTCGTTTCTTCTACTTGTCGAAGAATGCAATGAAGGGTGAAAGTAGCAATCAGGATATTTCGCTTCCTACTGTTAACTTCGAATTCCGCTCAGGGGTTAACCCTGGCAGATTCGTTCGCTCTCATACTCGTAGCTGCGCAAGCAGGTTAACGTATGGGACGGCTGATGGTCGTTGTTTTTCACGGGGACGCTATCAGACGCAGCCGCTTTGAGTTTTGTGTTGGCGAATGAAAACGTTCTCTCGTCTAGAAATATTGCAGGGTTGAGGCGCAGAAGAACGCTCGGCGTGAAATAGGGTCCATGTCGGAAACGCTGCCAGCGCAGGATTGACGGCGTGAAAGTAGGCAAAGCAACGGAAACCCTGAGAGCCCTTTATGTTTGAAAAATAACGCACTTTACATACAAATAGTCTTTCAACATTAAAAGACATCGAGATTGATACGAGACTGCAAGATTTTTATATACTATAGAACCTTTCTTAAGGTAGTAGTAGTGTGGGTAGATTTAAATCACTTAAGTATCTGATATCGAGATAAAGAAACAGACTAACATATACTTTTTCTGATTTCAACTTGAAAAACATATATCACCGACCATTTAAATGAAATAATTGCAACTATAATTCATGACATTGCGTCTTACGAAGAAAAAAAAACATATATTTGAAGAAAACAGATCAATGTTTAACCAACAAAAGTGTTGAGATACTAATTTGATTTGAAGTAAATTTTCCGTAGTATTTTTTACATCACTTTTATCTGTAAGTCATTGGACATTACAAAAAGATATTTCACTTTTTCTGAAGTATGATGCAGAAATCAAGAAACCGTTGCGCTGGCCGCTATATTTTTACAAGCTCTTGTGCATTTTCAACATTGTTTATACTACACTATTAACGGATAGAAATAAAATCATGATCTTTCGTCGTTGTAATTCGTAATGTTGTGTTGTAAAAATTACAATAAAAATAGTGAAAACCAGTATACTTGTAAGTAATTTGACTAGCTTGAAGCACTACTCCCACCTTAATCGGTCTTGGATCAACCGGTCCTTGGATTAATTCACTGTGTAACAGCTTTTCTTCTTCTTTTCTCTCTCTCTCTCTCTCTCTCAGCGAACAACAGTTGCCATGTAGTGGCTCAAACATTGATTGTTTAACTTTCCTCATTTCAAGATTGTCTTGAATATTGTGAAACATCATATGACGTGAAGGAGAAATAGTTATTGAGCATCACATTTGTAACAAAACGTAAATATAAAATGGACAAAATGTTGTTTATGGGGTTCTAGACACGAGAAATGTATCGAAAGGGTTTTTTTATATTGGTGAAAAATAGACCGCTGCTCATGGCGGATGATAAGTCGGACAGGCACGTGTATGCAACCAGCGATACAATCGAGGAATTTGCCTGACAGATCCTGTACACCAAGCCATCTAACTTTGCCGAAAATTATGCAATATGACTGCCTAATACGATTTCTGCGAATTCAAGTTATTTCCAAATAAATATTAATAGTTGTCACAAAAGCGACTATTTGCTGTAAAGTTAATAACTCAACAAAGTAAGACAAAAGGTAATATTCGTTCCACATACTCGATGCAGAAAGAACCAAACAGCGCCAGCGCCACAAAACCACGCAA
>NNCF01130080.1:842-14137 GCA_002313205.1 Laupala kohalensis | reverse complement strand
TTTTTTTTGAGGGAGAGATTTCATATATGTGTTAGTGTTTATGTTATCATTTGGCTACCATTTGTGTGTGTTTCTTTTGGGGGAAATAGCATGAGGGGTGTTATTGTAAGTAGAAAAATGGTGATTAAATTTAATGAATTTATTTGTCAATAGCGTTTTCCTTGAGTGGAACTATTGTATGGCCCTTTCCTTCACTAAAAAAATGCGAACCCCAGAAATGTTGTGGAACCCTGAGATCAATTAGTCGAGGCGCTCAAAATTGTAAATTCCAGTGTATTTTTAACCCTAAAGTTTCGTTCTGCCACAGTATAGAAATTAGTGACTTTTCGAAATCATCTCTCAAACGGAAAGAATGATTCGGTAACACCAGAAATATTATGTACATAACCTATTTATTGCATTGAAATATTTTTTTGTTCTACAGGTTATGTAGCCATGAATGTGTACATTGTTTATTTCTTCACTAAAACCTGTGTATGAACTTAACACGGGGTAAAGAGTTGTGTTTATGGACTAGCAAATTGTTCAAATTCCAAACGAAGCTAATTTTACTAAGCAGTCAGTTTTCTAGAAATGTTGTAAGTCAACACATTTCTCGCTGCGTGTACTTTGCAGATGTTTATTTCCATTTACGGTACGGTATTAAATTTTGCTCAGAGCATTCAAATTTTCAGTATTCAAATAGGGTAGTTGGGATAACATATAAATCTCTCTTTGTAAATCATATAAACTTGTATTTAGAGAAATTAATGTTTTTACCTTTTTCTTGTATTTANTTACCTCTCCCTTGCATTTACATTAATGAAGCATTTGTGTTTGTTCACACAGAATTATCCCTTTCCAGCAGAAATGAACACAACACTCGTTATAAGACTTGGCTTTTATATCCCAATATTCATCGTCGTATACTCTGTCAAAAAACCACTATCATTCAGGAACAATTTTATATAATTCCATTCTCAAAATAGTAAAAGATAATAATAAATAAATTCTCTTCCAATCTGCAGTTACAAGCATTCTAATACGTTATTGATTCTATAATGTTAAAAAAATTACAGATTTTAATAAAGAAGATTTTAATAAAGATTTTAATAAAGATTTTAATATTACTAGATCTTATTATTTAATAAAATAAGTTTCCATACACTTCCGTTCCGTAGAAGAAAAAAATTCATTATTTAAACGAATTTCAGACGTTTACGTATTTATTCTATTTAGCATTTCGACAATTTAAAAGTGGCAACCGTCTGTATTTTAATGATGTATTCTTAAATAAAATCTTTCTTCAAACGTTTTTGTTTCGAAAAATACAGGTCTCTCAAATTTAAATTGAGTACGTCTCTTTCCGCGTATAACTAAAATTTGGATCGTAGAATAGTCCGTTCATTAGAGATAAAAAAATTTAGGTTTCCTCGATATACTAATAATTATTAGGAAATTTCTATCAGCTATGAAGTTGTTTCAGATAAAATGGAAGTTCTACGTTGCAGATGCTTTATCAAAATCTAATGATGTTTTGATGAATTAATTATCGCTGATAAAGATAGTCAATAATCATCATCTAGGAGAGGAAAATCGATTAGCAAAATTAATGACTCCGAAACACAGCTGCGTTACTTGATTAGACGCCATTTGATTCGAATGAGTCTTATATAGTCCGGTTTAAACTTCGGCAAAAAAATATCAAAATGGTAATTAGAGGAAAGTATAGAGTAGCTTAACTCTCGGCGTATGTCTAAATGGAAGTTTATTTGTGCGCCATTAACCTCTGGGACCCGTTCAAATTAATTCACCGTCGGACATATCGCTGTAAAGTACAACCGATGCATTGCACGAGATCTGCGGTTTTGAAATTAATGACGCGGGTCGATTCGATAGCAATATTTGCAACTGAATGCCAAACCACTTTTACGCTTCATTTCTTTGTATCTACTGCGTTATACTCAGAGTACAAAGTTTGTGCTAGCGGGTACAAAGATGTATCGCTTTATATTCCAAACGATTTCTCGTTTCATGCAGTGTGTTAAATTTGTTTGTCAGAAAAGTTTTACGTTTCCGTTTATATGTGATCGTTATATCTGGACACAGAGAAGTATAGGGTTGCAGTTAAGCACCTCACTTCACACATTTGTCCAATGTAATAATTATTTAACTGCAAATGGGCACGTCTTACCATTAATAGTGGCAGAATATAAGGAAATACACACAAAAAAATATCATAGACAATTGAAATTAAAAATTGTTAAATAAATGATAAACTAACAGGATATTAAATATAAAAACATGAAACTGAGGCATCTAAAAGATTGATAATTTATTGCACATTCTAACTCACGCATTTCCCTCTCGTCACTCCATCCCATCGACACTAACGCTTCCCTTCTTCCAATACAAATAATACAATGTATTATTTTATTCCAATGTATTTACTACAATGTATTATTTTATTCCAATGTATTTACTACAATGTATTATTTTATTCCAATGTATTTACTACAATGTATTATTTTATTCCAATGTATTTACTACAATGTATTATTTTATTCCAATGTATTTACTACAATGTATTATTTTATTCCAATGTATTTACTACAATGTATTATTTTATTCCAATGTATTTACTACAATGTATTATTTTATTCCAATGTATTTACTACAATGTATTATTTTATTCCAATGTATTTACTACATGTATTATTTTATTGAAAATGGTCTGAACTGCTGCCTTGTAAAAAATTGATTGAAGTTCATTTAATCACGCTTTTATGGAATTATTTCTTTCTAGATATGGTTGTTTAGTTATTTTATAAATAGGTCAGTAAATATAGGATTATATACATTTTTAAGATAAAACGGATTATTGAACAAAACAGATTTATTTAAAACCCTTACATATTTTAGTGAATTACGATAATTTGTTTTAGTACGAGCGTTAAAACGCACTTTTTTTTTGTTCATTGTTCTTATTCCCGATATCATTTTGTCTCCAACATTTTTTGCTCTCGCGGCGGTGGTGCAACGAATCTCACTCGGTATATTTGTGATCGGATAATTTGCAGTACGTATTATGACAAATACGTAGATATTTGTCATAAAGACGTCTGCTTTGGTCCTTCTCATCATGCAATTTGGAAAATGTGTATTAAAAAAGTTTACTATTTTAAATGCTAGATTGCAGGGAAATTTTAACATCAATATATGATACACATGATATATTATGACTAACAGTCATTAAGGTATCGTAAATTAAATATAAATAGCTTTCATTACATTATTTTCTTCACACACATCGTTTTGTGGCTTCTTTACATCAATATAATACACAGTTTATAGGAGTATTTAAAATAATTTTACATTTTTCAGGATTGTTTAATAACGTGAAACCATATTGTACGTTGTCAGTTAAAAAATAGTAAACAAATGTATACGCTTTATTTATTCAAAATAATTAATAAGTACTTACGTGTGATCTAAAAATGTTATATGAATTATGTCGTTAAATTGGCATGAATAAAACAACAACACAGAGTGGCTAAGAGAAATTCAGTATCTGGCGTAGTGAGGGGATGAGGTGCATTCCGACTCGCTGCACTAGGTCAGCAGTTAAGAAAATACCACTACAGGGGAATCCCAGTTTTCCAAATTCAACTACTCTGCGGTATTCACAGTAGTTTCTCTGGTGTGAATATCAATGTCTGTTCTTTTAAAGTTAGGTCGTGTGTGTTTACTTTCATTTATTTCCTAATTAGTCTTTTATTTCTCAAAGTACGATCCACAGACCAAAAATAAACCACTGGGACTTCTCTATTGGCCATTTTAGATAGTTGCACTAAGACAATACATGTCACAGAGTTTGTAAATTACGTACACCCAGCAATTTTCTTTTCTTTCACGGAACTAAAATTCTACTAAATGTACTTTTTCCCTTCCTTGCTCCAAGCAATGAAAGAGGTACTCATGTCAACATATATTTGACATCCTGTGGAGAACAATTTAGTTGTTTTGATTACAAGAAACACTATCAACTTCGTTGTTGTGTGCCACAAGTGACATTTTACAAACTTTTTATTTCACTTCATTATATTAGCTGAAGCAAATACTACTCGACTAAGGCAACTACGTCCATAGATCATTTAGACTAATAAGATTACTTTGCACTCGAACCATTCTTGGGGAGTGCTAAAAATTGGAAAAATACTTCGAAATATATATAAAAAATATCAAAAGTGGTGGCATTGAAATACACATGAAAGCGAGATGCATTTGTATTATTTAACTTTCAGTACTTTCCTTTTCGATTTTAAAGAAGTCTAATCTGTCACCCTTAACTTTCCCTCTCCCTCTCTCCCCCTCAGTCCCACCTCCTTTCACTCCCACCACCTGAAACCCTCTGCCACACCCCCGGATACTAGTCGCGGCCAACTCTGTCAGCGCTCTCTAGATCTAATTAACTTGACGAGGCCGCGGCGTCCACCCCTGCCTACCCCTTCACCCTCTCTACTGACACCACCCCACTCACCCCTCGCTGCGGTGCCTCGCGGCTGTCTCATTACCGACTCCCAACCGCGCTTACACCGCCGAACTTGTTTGCACGAACTGCTTTCTCCGCCCACAGAATGCGTTATTGTCGCCTTCTTGTCACCACTCGCGAGCGCTATGAGCGAAATAGGGGGAGGAAGGGAAGTGGATAAAAGTAGGAGGAGAATTCAAGGTGTTCGACTGTGATACTATGTAAATCAAGTTGCTTTCGTTGAGAGGCTATTCTCTGAATATAAGCTTTTCAGAGAAACCAATTTAATAGGTTTGTACTGTCTTGTACAATAGGTAAGTCTGACTTGTACAATTGTTTAATAATAATAATAATAATAATAACTGAATGCAACACCACCATATTATAAATACCAACTACCACCAGTACTTGAAGACCAGGCACACGTCCTCTAATGGAATAGACCTGTTGACAGACAAGAGAGTGAATTATAAACACCCAGATATACTTCACATTAGTAAAGAAAATAAGACAGCCACCATAATCGATAGTGCTGTTCCACTGACTCACAACATTAATTCGACTGAATCAAGTAACGAAATACGAGGACCTAGCAACTGAGATCAAGAATGTATGGAAGTTAGATAAGGTTGAAATTATCCCCTCAGTGATATCATTTTCTTTTTTTTCATATCCGTCGAAGGTATTTTATCGAAGAGGTTTAAGAACAATGTGGAAGAATTAGGTCTCGAGGAGAATTTCATGAAGGTTGCATAAAACGCTGTCTTCCTTCAGACATTGTCCAAAAATTTTTGAATTAATTAATAACTCATCATACATACCAGGATGAGGGTGACCCGTGGCGTAGTGCCTAGCGTACTGGCCTTCTAACTCGGGTTCAAACCCTGTCCTATCCATGAGGACGAAGCGGTGTTCGCGGGTTTTTTTCGTAGGTTTTTTTCGGGGCACTCCCGTTCACTCATCACTATCCACCCCTCATGTCATTCATAGATCACCCACCTCGGTGAGGTGCGACAGGAAGAACATCCGACACCCTGGTACATTCCCCCGTCACATTAAAGAGAGAGTCACCATACCATCCACCATCTCCGACCCCTACTAGACTATGGAAAAGGAGTTAGGAAATACATACATACCAGGATGAATTTCCTTTCTGTATTGGTAAAACCCAATCCCAGTACCATTTATGGGGTGGGTGAATATTTCCAGTTTGTACTGAAAAAGAATCCATAAAGATATTATTATTATTATTATTATTATTATTATTATTATTATTATTATTATGCTGTTATTTGGTGGCAAAGTTAAGGCTTACCCTTCTCTTACACTTAACCACATTAGAACGAACACAATGGAACTAAAACATACATAGGAAAAATAATAAAATTTGCAATAAGACGAAGTTTTGAAATTTTAGAAAACGTAGAGACCATATTAAAAAAGAGCGTATAATCATGGAACATGAGATTCTATGCGTTTGCATATTTCTTCGCTTCATTATAGAATTGTTTTATCTGGAAATTTATTCAAACCATGGAATATTAAATGGCTAAATTGTGCATGGACGTTCTTTATTTAAAAAAACTGCTGTGAAGTTTGTGAGATGGAATAAACTTCAATGTTCATTAGCGTGAACTGGTCAGTTATTTATCACGAAATCCATAAACCATGGCCCCTTGCGTTTGATCAATAGATTTCCAACAAATGAATCGGTGCATTTAATGAAGCGTTGGTACAATTAAATTACTAAATTATCTGAAATCACCATAAATAAACGGAGAAACATGAACTTATTGTGATTTCAACTTTAAGAACATACTTCACCTACCATTTAAATGAAATAATTGGAATTATAATTGACGGTGCAATAGACTGCGTCTTACGGAGGAAACACTTATTTCCAAAATGAGACCAACATTCATATCACGAAAGTGAAAGAAAATTACTTTGGTTTGTTGTAAATTTTAGCCAGTATTTTTACATCACTCTGTATGTCACTTGATATTACAAAAAAGATATTTCCGAGGAGATTAAATCATGAAACTGTTGTGCTCGACGATCATGTTTTTACATGCTCTTGTGCCTTTAAAACGAGAGAAGCGAGTTCCTGAATATTGTGTATACTTCAGTATTAACTGATGAATAGAAATTAAATAATGTTTCTTATTCTATTTATTATTGTATTATAACTCGCAGCTAACTTTTTATCTTATCTAGGAATTTTTGCTGAAATTCTTTGAATCCGCCTCTGCCTTAGGACCCTTGATCGGAATTGATGGGATGGTCCCTTGCTTGCTTGCGGAGAGTAAATTCGCTTGTTGTCGTCCTCCACGTGGTCATACGTCGCTTGTACTGCTTTTTTGACAATAAATTTATTATTTTTCGTTATTGTTCATAAATTTGTGTTTTGAAACAATAAGAAAAATAATAAAGAAAATATATAATCCGTGATTTGACTAACGTGGCGACTCAAGATAGGAAGAGTCTTTTTGAGAAGCATACTCGTAACTAAATCATTTTTCTTATATCAATGTTTATGTTATAAAATATAAATTATGAAATATACTTTTTAAGTACAGAGTTTCACACGACCAAAGATATAATTATGCAATTCTACTATCATTAGAGAAATGGTAAAGACACCGACTATTGATAACGATACCTAAAATTTGTTTGAAGAATCATATAANTATGACAAGTTCTGTAAAGAAATTTTTTTTTTTTTTCGCCGTTAGAGGATTTGTTTGTGCTGCGGGATTTCCTAAAATTGAAGAAGCTTTTGTTTCTCATCTCTTCATTATTTTGAAGCATGGAATCCCAAATTCTTAGCGCTCGCTGTCTCGCTATTACAGAAGGCGAGAGACAGTGAATGACGACGCTGTGGAAACGTCGCCCCTCGCAGCTGCTGAAGTTGGATAATATTCCCAACGAAGGAGATTTCGAGAACGGCCTCCTTAATTGCATCCCGGTTGACGGTGCTTTGACTAACCTACGGAACCAACCACCAACATCTAATCAAGGTGTTGTGGTTTGGTTTGAAATGGGGATGAGTAATGATTGACACGTGAGTGAATAGTAGTAAAATTTTTGTTTCGGAGAACAGTTCGATGAAGAACTGCTGAGAATTTGAGGACATGTCAAGTGTTTTCTCATCATATCGTCTATAATGTCCTGGCTCGGGTTTTTCTCCGATTTCTTTTTCCGGACAGAGGCGGAATTTGTATACTCTTGTCTAGGTGAGGCGTGTATTGAAATAATAAATCTAGAATTTAGTGTTATTTTAATACTTACTATTCATAAACAATATTTTGCGAATAATCTGTAGTTTGATAATAATACGTACTTCTGAAATAATTTTCTGTGATTTATTAAATACAAATTCTTGATATTATGTTAATATTGTGACATGTTCTGAACTATTTCATTCTTATCTTAGGAGTGTGCTGAAACGTTAAAACCGCCTCTGCCTTAGGGTCCTTGATCGAATTTGATGGGATGGTCCCTTGCTTGGTTCCGAAGAGTAATTTACTTTATTCTCCTCCACGTAGTCATACGCAGTTTATAACTGCTTTTTTTGACAATAAATTTATTTATTTAGCTATTATAACCCGTTGAAACCTACGTGATGGATCACCAGCGAGTAATTCGTATTGTGAAACCTGTTGTAGTGAGTTATGGTTAACTATGTCACATCGTGCTTGGTATTCTCTAATTTCATAAGGTTTATACCAGATGGATGCCTCGGCAGCGGTTGTGCAATTGATACGTGTAAGGAGGTCCTGAGATGCGTTGAACTATGTTTTTAGATCACACAAAGAAACAATTGGTTACAAGAAGTGCCATTTGTATGACGAGGTATATTAAGTGGTCCATGAGAGGTTGCACCATTGCCCCAAAGATTTTTTTCTACGGGAATTCGGGTGCTTCGGACATTCGATTATGAAATATATAATGACAAAAATAATTATTATTTTCATTGAACTCATCTTTATTTATTTATTAACCGTTAGGCTTGGGACAGGGAGTTGGGAAGGAGAGACGTTGGGTTGCTAGAGAATTTACGGTACCGAACCGACATTAGTCTGGAGTAGGTGAGGGATCGCTCAGCGGTATCGCGGAGACGGAGACGCTACCAACAGACCACCGCTGTCGATGGGCTAGTAATCTTTGTACTAGCAGAGGATTATTATCATATGATCATATGATAATAAAACCAAAGATTTATTTTTAAAATACGAAGTTAATTGTTGAAGTTGACCCCTTTTAGCATAACCACTGCCACGAATGCTTTCAACAGAAATTTTTTTGTAGTAAGCCTCCTAAGTACCCTTGGTAGATTATCCACATTTCTCTGAAAACACTGAAATATTACAATGGCATGTTTACTTTTCTTCCAAGAGCTTTGTTGATCTTGACGAACGTCGTGAGGAGAAATCAAGAGAGCTTCCTTTGCGTGTCTCTTCTAAAAGGGGGTCCTTTATGTCTGGGAGCTAGATGGAAAGGGCGCTGGGCTTAAAGAGGAATTAGGAAGGTCAAATGGCCCCGTCTTCCGTACAAAGGATAATATTCCCACGGGAAAACACCCAAGTGGGATGTTAATTAGATAATTAGCGGAGCAAAAACGACAATAACAGACCAAAAATTAAAATTATTTAAAAAGGTCAAAGTTCCGTTTCTTGCTCGTTAGAGTGTCGGGGCAGATGTTCTTGCACGAGTCAGCTTTCATTTAGATGTAAGTCTTAATTATGCAGTCGCACCACCAATAAAATATATGAATAATTAATGAACAATTAATTATTGAAGTAAAACTGGGAATGAATGAAGGGAGGAAATAAAATTATTAAAATTATGATGCTGAAAACGTTTCGGGTATTTATTCGGAAAATACGGTACTACGTAAAATTTCCGTTTATACACTTCATACACTTATTTGAGACATGTTTTCAATGATCTTCGTTTCAACGAACTTCATTTATTTGAAAAGATTGCTGAAGTATTCTTGGCGTATTGTCAGTGTGACTGTAATTTATGATAAATTATTCTATAATGTGAAAGTAAAACACAAACCACAGTTTTTCATTCCCATTGTCCAATCGACGTACGACGCATCGTGTTGCACAAACATAGTCGTTGGTGTCCGAAAGGCGTAATAGAAACGATTTTTCATCTGTCGGCCCGAAACAGGCTCTCACTGCTCTGGTCACAGAAATCGCGCTCTTTAACCCTGTGACTTCCCAGGGAGAAAACAGTTGCCATTCGCGCGGCTCCGCGGCATATGGGTATGACAAATAACACGCATGATGGCTCCGGAGGTAACCCAGGCAACGCGGTAGGTGACGACAGCCTGTGAAAGCAGTGGCATAGAAGGGGCATTTGCACGAGGGTAATGAACGCCGCTTTGCGACGCCGCATGGTAGATTATATTAAGGTGAAATCTGGCGAGACGTACTTTTTTTCATGAATTTGGTCGTTTGTGGCGAATAATAATTTATATTTATAAACAAATGTTATGTATAATATATATTAGTTTAAGTTAGTGAATAATAAATAAAAAACCTTTTTAAAACAAGCATTTATTTCAGCGACGTACTAAGGCGGAAAAAATAAGTTAAGGTTTGTATTAAAGTAATGCTAAGGTCTCCATACATACTTCACGTTAGTAGATCCTAATAAAAATAAACGTACTTTCTATCGTAATCGCTGAAAATGATTCAATATTTATGTTGAATTATTTGTTTTCAGAAAGCTCGGCGCGCGAAATGTTTATAAAAGTGGATATCGATTAATTTCATTGGGCAGTGACGGGTTGTTGAGTTAGTATTTATTTTATTTACGATAAAATAATTCACCTCAAGAGTTATTTCGGAATAAAATCGTTATAAAGAAAAAAACCTTTGTAAAACTTTTTATTGGAAATAAACATAACATTTCATTGTCATTGTCATTAAATGAAAAGAGTAAGTTCCTGGAAACAAAACTGATATTTCAAATATTTTTACCTTTCGTAGAACATATAGGAACAATAAAGGCTGCGATGCATGAAACAAACAATGACACCTAGCGAAAGATAAGCAAAGCTTGAAGAAACGACAAATGAGCACGCATACAGGGTAAAAAACGTATCAAGGATTATTCAATATGAATGTTATAAATGGTAGTAGAATTGAGTTGTGTATTGTTAAATTATTGTGAATAAAGTAAACTGAAATTGTCAGAGGGTTTGTCTATGAGAGCCAAATTTCAGTTCAATCTTTTGAGGGGAACTGGTTGAAAATTCAGTTGCAAGATTTGGCCCAAACATACGAACTAACAAGTGAAGATAAATAAAAGCTTGTAAAAATAGGAAACACATAGAATTCACTTACTATTTGAACCGAACAGTTTCGGCATCCAACCTTCGGAGCCACGTAGAGATTCTCTATTTTTCATTAACTTTAAATCTTGTTCATGTAAAGAAGAGAGTAGAGTGGATTTATTTTCAAGATTTCCAAAATATATTTATTTATTTGATTCGAACGGCTGCACATCAAAGGTTTAAGAAATTAGAAACATGCTTCATACAATTTTTTAAAAAATAGTGTTCATAAGAATTTGATTCTATGTAATTTAGTAATGCTACAATGGACCAAATTTGCGGCATAAAATATTTTTGGTCACGTCGATACGTTCTACTGTGAGGTGTAGTGAAGTGATGTTGAAAAAACGGCACTCGTGTAAATACCCCTCGGCGTTGGCGGTGATGGTGATAGCTAAAGCAGAGTTGTTTTTTTCTCTCCTGGAGCGGTGGGTGTCGTAAAGTTACCATGGTTGTGGTGGCATTTGTGATGACAGATGTTTAATTAGCAATGAGGATGTTCGTGGTGTCCGAGGTGGTGGTTACGGCAACTGCAACGTTGCCAGGGGGATGGGGTGCGGGGGCAGCGACCCGCCCTGGGTGTGGTGTGACAAGTTTTCAAATAGAACTGTCAACTTTTCCACATAACACTGATAGTAACATTTATCATTATTCAAAATACGTAATCACTTCACTACATACCACTAAACCCAGATCAGTAGTGAGCAAATGAATATTTTTCTCACGGTTAAAATAGGTAATTAATCGAATATTTTAATGAAAATATAAGTTTGAAATTATCACATTCTTTAGTACAACATTATCACAATTATAAAATTAAATTGCAATTTTATTTCAACATTCTAACGATTTCAGTCAGAAATGTAATATATGAGCCGTTGTTTTGCAACGCGACTGGCGTAAGGTAGAAGCGAATTTGAAAACGAGAAAACTTTTGGGGTTTCCCTGACTGAGGTGCAAGGGTAGAGAAATGGGGCTGGACATTTAGAGTGATGTAATAATAATTTATTTCCGTCAACGCTTATACTAAAATTTTGGACACCAGGAGTTTTCTCCCATTCTGATGGTTGGCACGAATTTCCATTAATTATTACGGCGCTTGTCTCAATCCCTGTCGCAGCTACGTATATTTGGTACGGTAATTTTGAAAAATTATTTACATTGAAATTTAAGGTATATTTTTCCAAAGCAAGTAACACCATGGTTTTCTAATTTCTTATAGGTAATTACTCAGTCAAACTTATCAGTCAATAATTAAAACTTTTTTCGGATTGTTAATCCGTGTAGTCATATTTAAAACGACGTTTCGTCTGCAATTGCAGTCGACTTTCTTAGGAGCTGAACTTGAACTGCGAAACGTCAAGTATTTTAAAGATGACAACGAGGCTTAACTACACGAAAATTTAATTTTTGACGATGATAACGGTAAATGCTTTTTTCAATACATTGTAAGTATCAAACGAAGATGAAGAAATAAATAAAACGGTGTTCTTAAGATTTTATCACTGTTGTAAAGAAAATGTGCTGACCGCTCATTTTATTAAAAAAAGAGATCTAAAACACATAATATACAAAATAAATGCATCATACAAGTTGTCTGAAGAAATAAGTCACATTTATTCCAATATACTTCAGAAAATTCTTACGATGATATCCAATGAAGAGAAACCCCTGGTATATAAGAGTTTTATGTACTTGGTAAACTACCAAAACTACGAAGTTAGAATGAAGTAAATACTCTTAAATATATATATTTTGACTCTTTTTCAAAAAGTATTTACTTTTTTCCACTCGATACACATTTTAAAAAATAATCTGAAAATTCATTATTTCTTTAAACATTTAAGTTTGATATTTTTTGTAGATTACATGACAGGTGGTATTTATTTTAGAGAAGAGGAATTGAGTATAAGGTGTAAAACAGTTAGCAGACCAATAGCCATTCTTATTTGTTTTGTTACATTCAGTGAAAAATTTATTCCACATTGCTCTCGACGCATCAGGATTTAAATTATCCAGGATTTCTGTTAAACGTATCAAATTGTAAAAACCTATAAAATCACCCGCAAAATCTACATGGTAATTGGCAGGGTTGTTTCGTTTGCTTATGAGGAAAGAAACCATCAACCCTCGCATACATTGGTGTTTATTTAATTTTTAATCCCTTTGAGATGTAAAATAGGTTCAGTTCTGTTTTAATTGGAAATTTTATCATTTCACGGATGACAAACACACATTTCTAAATGCTTGTAATACCTGACTTGTGTTTAAAATGGAAAATTAATTTGTTGGGGGGGGTCATAACCATGTATTGGATTAACTTCATGTATGAACTTTGAAATCGTTTAATAACAAACTTAGATTTAAAAAAAATATAAACAGTTTGCAATTATAAATATAATTTCATATTTCCTCGATATATATATATAT
>NNCF01130079.1:6689-21293 GCA_002313205.1 Laupala kohalensis | reverse complement strand
CATTTCCTTTATCTCAAAATTACTAGGAGTTATTTTTATATTTTTTACATAATGTTGAGTTTATCTTACCGGGCAACAGTACTCAGACTACCTTATCTATGTGAGTATATGTATTGTTAATTTTTCATTAATTATGCCATAGGTGTTTTTGGGAGCTGATTACGACACTCATTGGGACTGTGCAGCAGTTATAATTGATGACCGGCATTTTGTGACCGCTGCGAGGTGTGCGCCATTCAAAGTGTAAGTAAAGAATATATTTATGAGGAGTATCCAGAATAAGATACCTCAAGTGTCTCAAAACTAAAAAGTTTAGTGCATGTGCAAATAAACAAAAAAAAATTCTCTCATATTGCTCCTTTCTGTCTCTTGAAGTTTTAAAAATATTATATTTTGTTTGGAATGTTGTATATTGGGAATACTCGTATGTTAAGTAAATTAAAATAACTTAAAATTATATTTCGCTTTGTAAAGGGATTTTTTAATAGAAAAAAATGAACTTTTTTGAAATAAACTGCATAGTATTGGTAAATAAGAAAAGTTGAAAACAAAAATAGTGTATTTTGCTATATATGGGAATGTTGTGAGGTCATATTTCTTAGCTACGATGCTTGTCCACCTAAAGTCAATAAAATCAGAAGACGGGAATGAAATCAGAGACTTGTGAAAGAAAGTGGATCATAGTTAATACATTCAAATTCCTTTTGGGAGGCAAGCATAAATTGGACATGGCAAACAAATATCTTCGATCCATCCCTATTTGTTAGCGATGGCCTCTTCTTTCGTGTCCCGTTTGAGTTGGCACCATATTCTTCTCGGGGTGTCAAACGCCTCGGGTTTTCTCTCTGAAATCTAGTCATGTCATTCTGTCTGACATTTTGAAAATTAATATTTCAAGTTAATAAGAAAGAGTAAAAAGGTTTCTTTTCACACTTTCATTCAATTTCCAGTTTGTTTGGGGAATGGTCGTATCACATCTGGTGTGAGAAACATCTGAGCAAAACACCTGAAGCAGAGGAAACAGACAAATATGATTCACCACCAACAAAATTGCGATTCTTTCTTCCACTTTTCATTTTTTTCTTTATCACTAACGTCCACAGTAGAAGATGACGATGCAATGGTTTTGCCAGGTCTCATCACAGTGACCATTTCTGATTCGTCTACATTAAAGATTTTCTCGAGATTAATCTTGTATTTCACGAGTACATTTTTAAGCAAATTAAAAAGCCATCCCTACTTTTTGAGGGTAGAATGACATGTTTCGTACTTTAATAGTGTTCTCGGTCGGTGTAAACATAGCTCACGAGGAGCTGCCATAAACTTCAAGCGACAATCTTTACTAGCTTTCCCTGCAGTGCCAAGATTGAGGGATGTTCTTACTCTTAACCAAAACAACAAAATTAAAAACCAAGATATCAAATTATTTAGTTATCAAGCATCGTCCATATCAACACAGTCGAGAAGATACTGTTCCAGTCTTTGCCCTACATGTTGAGAAAAAATCTGAGCTGCAGTATACTTACTCTGATATTCCATCTCTTCATGGAAGTCAAGCCCATCCTCTCAGTCAGATTTGCTTGTCATCCCCTTCGCTTTCAATCAATTTCTTGGTTGGAGAAACCAAATTAGAGCTCCTTATGTCGGCGTTTTGAGCTGCTTTTCTCACAGAAATGCCTTCCGTAACAGCTCGGGGTGCAGATGTCACATATTCCTAACGTAGTTCCAACCATCTGTATCCAAGTGGACGAAGAAAAATATTTTTACTTCTACGAGAATGTTGCAGAAAGAGAAAGATTCGAGCACGGAAAATATGCGGGACACATTCGGCCATCTCCATGACTGCGTTTGAAAGCGCCCCTCCAGCCTTGCTCGAATGTGCCCCACAGGTACGTGTGTAAACAAGGTTACAATTCTGCTGTCAGATGATTCGTAAACGAAAGGAAATGGGGATTCTAACGAGCTATTTGTATTAACAAAAAAGTATTTCATAAAAAAGTAGAAAAAAATAGAAAAAGTTGCCTTTATACACTTTTCTTTAGTTCAACTGCTGACTGGAGAAATGTGACCGCAACTTCCTTCATGGTTTCCTAACCCTTCATTCTACTGCCATTCGATTATTCAGCTTCTACTTGACGCTAATTTTACGAATAAGTTCTCCATTTTTAATAGTTGAATGTGTCCCTTTCTTTCGCCTCTTAAAGCCAGTTGGTAAATAACTTGTTTCAACGAGGTTCGAGAAAAGTCGTATTTTTCATTCGATGGCTTTCTGGCCGCTGTTCCTAGGAAGTTGCCGTGACCATGTGCTTTACTGATACCTAGTGATTTGATGACAGATTTTATTTCATCTAAGGAAAAGAGTTTCGGATTGATTGATGTGGAATGTTTTAAGTGCTTGAACCGTTTGCAAATGTTTTTTTGTGTGAAGAGTATCTCTCGGTGCTTTGGAAATTTGGACAATTCTTTTAGCAATAGTATTGCTCTAAATGTTTGATATTTGTTTTCGTAGCTGGTGGCCAGTTTTTCCAATGCTGAATATGAGTGAACTTTATACTCCTACACTTCTTTAAAGTATATCTAGTTCATAACTTGTATTACGTGCCACTTTCTTTTACAAAAAGATTTTGAACTTGATTCATTTTCAAATCGCTTGTAGAAATGTGTGTATTGAGAAATCAAGTATAATTAAGTTGCCATTTTAAAGTCATTCTTTGTTATTATACTTTTGATTTTAAATTTGCATAAATTAAGTTTACTAGTGTTACTGAAGGGTTTTTAAGTTTGAAATTGCCTAATTCTCATATTAATTAACCATGATTTTATTGTCATCATTGGTTTAGTATTCAATAATAAAGAAAAATTTACTCCAACGATGTCGAAACATTTTTTGGTTTTAAAATGGATGATGACAAAACAAACTTACTTAGACTAATTAATCAGAGTACATCGTTATTTAATAGCTGAATGATATGTTATCTTTCCTCAGGTATACTGTAACTGCGGGAATATCAGATTTAACAGATGAAAAAAATCCAAATCGGATTTTCCTGGATGTAGAAGAGTTATACTTCCATGAAAATTTTAACAGATCTATTTATGATGATGACACAAAATCACTAAATGACATTGCATTGGGAAGGGTAAGTGAGCAAACAATGTGATTACGTCACACTGAACTTTCAAAATGTACTATTTTCTTGGCACAAACATAATAGATATTATCACGTAGGTTGCACCGTGGTTGCGAGTGTGAATAGAATATTTCCAGCAGATGAAAAATAATGGTCAGATTGGAAAAGACGCAGTGTTCTCAGAAGCTGAGGGGTGTCCAAGATGGTGTAGAGTGCTCAGTGCGTTAGCGAGGGCGTGATCACGTGACCTCCGCTTCGGTATATATTGAAGATCCTTAGTGACTTTTCAGACTAGAGACTCTGCGGAGGGTATGGAAGTACCCAGGTTATTTGAGATGTAACTTGGTTATTTTTGGTCGTCAGACCACTGAGAATTGCTACGATAATTCTATTACCTTGCTATTAGGCGCGAATGACGTAACTTGGAATAGTTAGTTATTTCGGGATAGCAACTTGTAAATTTTTGAGATTCGGATAAACTGGGTAGATTTCCGAGTTAATTCATAACAGCAGTATTTATATCTGTGTGTAATTGTTGCTTTTAGATAGCAATATCTCTGTAATAACAAATTCAAACTTGTATTTATGATTTGAGAGTTCGTTCAAATTTGTAAATACGCAGACTTTAATTTAACTTGTATTAAAGGAATATTTTAATGTTATTACACGTTTGTTTGGGGAAACCAAGCTGGTGGCAGCGAACTCTACCATAAAGGTTGTGGTTTATGGTTGAATCTTGGTTCTACCCAAAAACTACGCACATCGCATCTGGGCTTGCGGTGTGCCGTAACATGACAGTTTTATCGGTTCCGCCAACTCTACTGCGAAAGAGATCTTATTTGATTATTTGATCATTTCTTGCTGCTCTTCTAGGTTTAAATTATTCGACGCAAGATGAAAATTATATATTTCTATAGAGATAACGTTTGTTTATAACATACTATAAAATAAATGGTAAGATCAAGAATTAAAATTATCGACTGCGGCGTCTTCAATTTCTCACCGAGATATGACTTATGGAAAGATAAATATTAATAGCTCTTTTACTCGTATCTAACTTATTTTAACGATTCATTTTATGGTACAAGTAGTGACTCTAAATGCTATTAAGGAAACAATATTCAATCCTCTAGTGTTGTGATGGTTCGAAAACATTATCCTATACTTTTGGAAAATCAACCTAAAACTCAAGATAAATACTTATTGGATAATATTTATTTCAACATTATCTTAAAGTTTCTATTTTTCGTTCATCTGTGTTACCAAAATTCCTACGTTATTTTCAGAATTATCACTTGAGAAAATATTTAACGGGAGTTGTGAACAACAACAAATTCAAAAGAAACTATTTTTTCTAGTTTTTGCAACGTGACTCTCAATACCAACGTAACTCAACTCAACGTAAGAAGAATGACTATGCACTTTGAAAACAAGTAAAAATGTGTGCATAATTGTATAATCTGCATTTATGTAAATTATTTGTTAATTTTGTACATATAAATATTTTTTATAAAATGTAGTTAAATTCTAGTGTAAGACATAGTGTTTTCATTCGATTTTAGATTTCTAGAGAAAAGGAAGGGTCTCAATTCTTCAGTGGGAAACTCAAGCATTCACTCAATATCGCTCGTGTTAATGACGATTTGGCGTCGAGTTTTGAACGTTTTCAGGAGTGTCGTCAACGTCGACGAAAGGTATACTCCTAGTCATGTTACTCTGCCAGAAATTACGCAATGTGACTAACACTATTAACAAACTCCTACGAATTCAAGTTAATTTGTATTAAATGGCGACTATTTGCAGTAAAGAAATACAATTTGATAACACAACAAACCAAGTCACAATGCAATATTCGTTCCACACGCTCGATGCAGAAAGATCAGAATAGCGCCACATGAACACACGAATTGATTTGGTGTCCAAGGTTGGCGATGGATTTAAGTTTATAGAAATTCGAATGTCCTGCCAACTTAACGTGATGTACACTTATCATTACCCTTATGGATGATGGCGAAGAAGAAGCGTTGGCTAAATTTTGCACAAGCTGTGTACCATCATCAAGTCAGTGAGACCGACAAAAAAAAAATTAATTGATTAATAATTTATCGACAAGAGAGTTGTTACAAACTACCTAAGACCACGTTGAGGACAATAAAGTAATAAACAGCGCGTCAATTCATGTTTATTTTGTTATGTTAAATTTTCTGGAAGCAAAGGAACATGACTTCGAGTATAAGGGAAAGGTCGAAAGCGTTCATTTGAGAGGGCTGAGGAGCGGAGGTGAGATCGAAGTCAGTCGTCAACGCCGAGCTGTTGTCACATCAATGTATTCGGCAGAAATGCCAGGTCGCATCACTGTGTCCTCGTTTCCTTCTTTTTTCTTTTACTGAACAGAGGAGTAAATCAAAAGTATGACTGTCGATTCTCAGATAACTTCTATAATCTTCTGTGCAATTTTCTCTCATTTCCCGAATGAGGTGTCGATCGTCCAAATCTTCTCTGTATCTATTCACCCAAATAAGTAGTTTTCTTTCTTCCTTTTTTCACCCATTAAGCAGACAAATCGCAACAACGGCACTTTTGTATTGTTGATTTTATATTGCAGCCATATTTTATTTGATACGGAAATCATGTGAATGAAATATGTAGCACAAGAAACGACGTCTCAATACCTACTGGATGTCTTGGCGTGCGGTAAAACCTTTCCCACTTTTGGAAACTCCACTCGTGCGGTTATGATTGGAGGTTTGGTCTTTACACGTACGCTTCTGCGATGCTCGATACAGCGTGAGGGTAGGTGTGTGATATCCAAATTCTTCACACTCTTGTGTGGTGCACGCATGAGTGTCACGCAACTGGCCAACAGTATTGCGTGCGCGCTAGAGCGGGAGTAAAAATAAAGGGACGTTTTAAGGCGTGTGAAGATTTAACCTCACTCAAACCTTAAAAAATCAAGGGTGTCCCGCTCAATCATCGACTCTTGAGCGACCGTGTGAGGGCTCCTAGTAGCATTCGCAGGATAAATTTAGAATATCGTTTCGAGAAAGGAGAAGGGTGTGTTTTTCATTTCGCTAAAGCGGATATTTCCTAACTCGAAAATTTACTTGATTTTTTTTTCATTGTAATTTAAAGTTGCTATATCCCACTCCTTCATTAGCTGAAATAAAGTTCCTCTGCATTCAGATTTTGATTACGATCCAATTATTCAAGTCACGATTTGTATGTTTGTTATCATTTTCGATATTCAGTAGGACCATAATAGTACGTCGGGTGGGAATAATTTCACAATCTCGTGAGTTTAAAATTACACGAGAACTTATTTGTTCTGAATAGTTTTATTCTAGAGTATTGGATGGGCTATCTTTTATTTGCGACCGATGTTAAGTATTTCTGTAGGGAGAAGGTACATCAGATATATTATATGCCCATAAATTTTCTTGGCCAGACGCTTTTATTAATTGGGATTTCTGGGGTGATCTTTTGAATCAGATATGACAGTGTTTAGACCATTCTCTAATCTCATACTATCAAAATCGTTTTGACGCTTTAAACCAGGACAATTGCACTTTGTAAATATTTTTTTCTGCAGCTCCGTACCAACTTGTTTTACTCTAAACATACCATGAAACAAAACAGCATAGGAATTATAAATCTTTAAGATTTTTTGAAGTACCTGTAGCTGTAATTTTTCTAGAAGCATCAACTTTAGTGTCAGTTGTGGCTTCGTAAACAGCATCAAAAATTTCATCAATGTAGAATCGCAGTGACCGGAGAATAGTATTCTACTTTCCCAGAGGGTGCCACCAAGAGGCTTTATTAACGATCCACCTGTGTGTTGAACACGAAAAAGAGTTATAAATGTCTTGAACATTTCTACAAAATTGAACAGCTACTGGACATGAGAGAGCAGCATCGTTGAGCACTAAATTTAGGGAGTGGCTTCCACATAAAATAATGAGTGGAACATAAAATGCACGGTAATTCTAGTGAAGAATCCTCTTTTCAATAGCTACGTTTTTGCCCCTTGCATTGGAGTCATCGACATACCCCTAACCTCGCATATTATTAAGGTGTATTTCCGTTTCTTCTAGTTCTCTCAACAGGCATTCGGTAAAACATTCATCGGATTTGTGTCTTACTTTTACAAAACATAAAAAGTGTTTATTTATTGCAATTTCTTGGCCTTTTTCTAAACGAACAAACAAAAAACGAGAACAAAAAACTTAAAGTGCTACTTTTGTCAAAAATGAAGAAAGTCATATTTTTTTTAATTTACCCGGAACTTTATCCCGTTCACGGAATTTTACATGTAATATACGCATTCGACGTAAAATGTAATAAACTTTAATTTATGTTAGTGCAACTTTTTCTCTAAAATGCGTCTTTTTCGTGTCATTTGCGAAGTAAAGGAAAAAAGTCCGAAATTTTCGAAATTTTTAAACCTTCCACCTCAGCACAAGGAGAAAATTAATGCTAATTGCAAGTTACTCTTTTTTATATTTGTAAGAAAAATATTCCCATCTTTCCGCGAATTAATTGGAGGCACTGTCATTTTCTGGTCTTAGTTTCCTGGCTTACTTGTACATTCAACATTTACAAGTCGCCGACGGAACTTGATGCGTTCGCTGACTTCATGACGGGGTGAGCGTCGGATACGGCCGCATGTTTCTTAAACCGGCCCTGATTATCTGTACAGAATCTTGTTGTTAAAACATTTATAGTTTAATCATTTTAATGTTTGATAGGTTAAAAACAATTTTACCTGGAGCACATTTGTTCAACCGGTCAATTTCTGGAAGGAGCCAGTGCCAAACGACACAAAGTGCAAAATAAGCGGATGGGGCTGGGTGGTTTGGGAGGTAAGTAATCATATTGCACGTTACTTATTCAAATTTTGCAGTATTTCACAAACTAATTGATATATTACTATTTGATAACGGTTTATGTTTGTAAACGTTGAAAATTCAAATATGTAAAAGTAATATGATTGTAATATGTATTAGTGGGTTTTGATTTCACTTTTAATAGGTAATATTAAGCAATGGGCAATCCCATTCTTATGAAAGGAATCCAATATTCTCTTATGTCTGTCTATGATTATATTTGTACTTTTTTCACGATATTATTTGTTTTATGAATTCCAAAGACTGTGTAGCACGATCTCTTGCGAAGCGTAAATGAGAAAGTCAAAGACTCTAGAAGCGTAACGAAGATCAATGATTACACGAAGTACTAATCATTGAAAAATATTTTGTTCACGTTCTCCATTACGTAGGTTATAATTAATCATTGTACTGACCCATAAAGAAGACTTGTTTATACAATAAGATTTACAAATTAAAATGAAATCTCAAATTCCCAATGAAATTAAAAATTCACAAATTCCCAATAAAATTAAATTCTGCATGGAATTTTTTATTACAATTATTTACTGTATAAAGATATTCCTGTTCATACTTATATCTCGTTACTGCTATTTATTTGAAACCATTAAATCAATTTTTTGAAATTGTGGAGTAGTATTGAAGGTGGTCAATAATAATGTTAGTCCAAAGGAAGTATTGGGTAAATATCTTTTAACTTTAAATTTAATCAAAGAGATCGATATCTCTTTGAATTTGTGGTTATGAATGAAGACCAAAATGTTCTAATAGTGATAGTACTACGTACGTTAAAATCGATTGATAGAGTAAACATAGTGAATGTATCAAATAAACTAAACGCGGTTGTTAAAATCATAAAAGCACATATTTTGGTCTTAGATACAGGCTACATTGAAGATTTTGAATATCACTAGCTTCCGATCAACATAGTTTTCGGAAATTCTTTTCCACAAACTGCGTGGTTTTTTTCTGAAACGATGTTACCATATCTCTTGGCCATACTCAGAAAACTTACTTCTTTATTTATCAAAATCATTCAAAGTCATCGAATACGAAATTTTTCTTTCAAAATTATATTTCTATTGAAATGTAAACAAAATATATGCAACAGTTAGTTGCTCAATTGAGTAACATATTACATATTAGGAGGTCTTAAACAATAGGTTTCTCTCTGCAATGTAAACAAAATAGCCGTCACCTAACTGTTCCCGTTCCGAGGGTGTTTCAGCCGATCCTATCGGATGACGCGACGTCCATGTCGCTTCTCTCCCTTATAAAGATTTCTAGTGTGGGGGAGTTCAATCATCGTACTATGCTACTGGAACGCGCCCTGCCCATAAGATAGTGTATTGTGGTTTCCGTGCTCATACAACTTCGTATTACGGGTTGTATCAGGGGCGCCTAGGTGTTCTAAGCGGGCAAGACTTGCACAGCGTCGTACCGTTTACAACTCTTCGCTCAACACTAGCAAATAAAGTCTTTCTAATGTTCAAGGGCGAAAACCGGCATAGTAAGTGGTGAAACGAAATTTGTTTCTGTGTGCGAAATGTTTTCGCGGAATATTCAGTACCGCTAGAAGAATGTAAGTACTAGGGATAAGGACGAGACACATTGTAGTGAGACCTCTGAACTTAATATTCCGATTTGTCTATTGCGCATGGCGGTCAAAATCTACCCAGGAAGACTGCGTAAATGGTGCGTTTTTTTTGTCTAACAATATACCATGTGTGAGTGCGAATTCATCCAGATGTCTTTTGGCTCCACGTGCGAACCTGTCAATGGGAGTGAGTCAAAGTCATTGAAGTCATGCTTGAAGTAAGCGGTTGAATTTTTAAGAATAACAGGAATCCAAACGACATTATAATACTTAATGAAAATTGTTTAAATGATTTAATGAATAAAATTTGTAGTAGTTATAATTAACAGTAATGATAAATGTCGCAACGGTGACATTTGTACCAAAATCACAAAATTCACGTGAGTTATGTCGTGTATATTCATAAGATCACATAAACAAAATTTGCATTTATTGCATATCGTACTCTACAAGTAATCAAAAGTGACTGAAAACCAGTATTTATACATTGCAGGAGGAAACGAAATCAAAAATTTTGCGAGTGATGGAAGTCTCAGTACGAGGTAGGAATGAGAGCATCATATACGCAGGAAACGATAAAAGCTTCGCTTGCCCGGTAAGTATTTACTGAATATTTATTAAGATATCTGAGACATAAAAAGTTGTTTAGATTTGTGCACATAAAAGCTACTGGTCAGAACTCAAGTTCTACCGTTGATGGAGAGAAATTGTAGTTTTTAATTATATATAGTGATGGGGCGTAATTTAAGCTCCGCGTTGGAGCGACGATAGTGATAGGGCGTGTTTTTTAATAGTTGTAAGTAATAATTTTGTCAAAGACCCCGTTTTGAAGCACCTAATGATAATAGATGAAGTTTAATGCTGAGGATAAACATCCATGGGACCAAAAGTTGCAAAAATCTTGTAGATTGGGCGCCAAATTGTCCTGAAAATTGGGACAATTATTTGAGGAATTTCGGGGGTAATTAGGGACTTCAAAAATATATGTATGAAACTTCAGGGTTCTCATTGAAATGAGTTGGGATTCGTATTATTTAAATAGGCGAATTACACACACGGAGTTCCATAAGGAAAACGCATTTTTTTAAAAAATAACTAAATTGTTTATTTGCTAATTATACATTTGTATCTAAAACTACAATGCTTTCTTCTTCCCTTTTGAACACTCCCCCAAAAACACATAAAAACTGAAAATATTGACGATAACTTACCACAGACTACATTTCATCATCAAACTAAAATGCTGAAGGCAAATGATAGTTGAATGTACAAAAATTAATATTCTGCAGTAGGCCCTTATAAGTCAAACTAATGAATAAATAAATTTATTGTCAAAAAAAAGAACAAACTGCGTATGACCAATGGAGGAAAAAAAATAATTTAAGCAAGCAAGGGCCCATCCCATCAATTCCGATCAAGGGCCCTAAGACAGAGGCGGATTCAAAAATTTCAGCAAAAATTCCTAGATAAGATAAAAAGTTAGCTGCGAGTTATAATACTAATAGAATGTCAATATGTTTGTAATTTTAAGCAAAAAATTACATGTAAGTTATTATCGAACTATAGATTATTCTGAGTATAGTGTTTAAAAATCATAAGAATTGAAATAACACTAAATTCACGATTTATTGTTATAATAGACACGCCCCTAGACAGAGCCTAGAGAACCTGTATGATAAATCAGCCTTTACCAGAAGGAAAAATGGAGAAAAAACCTGGGCCAGGATGGGGCTACAAAATTTATGTACACAACCGTGCACATGTTGAGTACACATAAAACTAAATTAATATGAGCCAAACGGCAACACAATCATACAAGAAAATGGTTTTTGAAATTGTTATAAGTTGTTTAAAAAGTACTACAGCAATGGCGTGATAAAGCACAAGACGAATTTAACTTTTGTTAAAATCAATAAATTCTTTTACAGTGTAGAAGCACTGGTGCAGGAGGTAGTTTTTAACCGCGGATTTGAAGATATTCAATTTCATAATATCTTTTATATTCTTGGGCAGGGAATTATATAGAACGATTCCCGAATGATAAGGTCCTTTTTTGCAAAGAGTGGTTGACACTAGGGCAATGAATATTACTACTATTGCGAGTATTGTGTTCGTGAACGAGACTCTATCGTATAAAGCAAGGGTGGCACTTTAGTAATTCGGTCTTTACAAACACGACCGTTTTTAAATACAAATGCAGGGAAGTGTTAAGATATTTAATTCCTTGAATAAAGGTTTACAAGAGTTTCGGGGGTGAGATTTACAAATTATCCGAACTATCCTCTTCTGAATTCTGAAAGTTTGAATACTCTGACCGGAATTACCCCAGAAGGTAATGCCGTAACGTAAATGGGAGTAAACGTTTGCAAAATATACGCAACGGGAAATACGTGGACTAACTGCGTTAACTAAGATTCGGAATGCGTAACACAATTTGCTTAATTGGGAATTAAGATTGTCAATGTGACAATTCCATTTGAGGTTGTCTTGAATATGGAGACCTAAGAATTTTGTATTTGTAACAGTTTTTAATTGTGTTCCGTTTAAAGAAAGAGAAACCTGGGGTAAAGATTTTGTGATACTATTGTGAAATGACATAGACACTGTTTTGTCAGTGTTTACAATGAGACGATTTGCATGGAACCAAGTCGAAAGGTTAGACAAAACTTTTTGAGCATTGGCGTGTTTACATAGTAAATTAGTGTCATCAGCAAAAAGAACCATTTTTCAATCTGATGTGGATGATGACATGCCGTTCACATAGAATAAAAGAGTATAGGCCCGAGAATTGATCCTTGGGGTACTCAGCAAATAAGTGGCTTTGTTTCTGAAAGACAACGCTGAAGTATTTCATTTTTAGTATAGGATATTTCTACCTGTTGATATCTATCTTTTAAATAAGACGTTAGCTATTGATGTGGAAGTCCACGAATGCNNNGTCCACGAATGCCTAAAGAATGCAATTTTGAAAGGAGAATTCCGTGATCGATGACATCGAAAGGTTTGGATAAGTCAAGAAAAACACCCTGAGGATTTTCTCCACGGTCAAGAGATGTGGCAACTTTGTGTAAGAAGGAAAATATGGCGCTTGTAATGGAAAAGGATTTCCTAAAACCGTGTTGATCGTCAGAGAGAATGTTATATTTTGATAAAAAATCTAGAAGACGCTTATAGAACAATTTTTCTAGGATTTTTGAGAAAGTGGGTAGTAGAGATATTGGTCGGTAATTTCCAATATTAAGTTTGTTTCCTTTCTTGTGTAAAGGTTTCACTTTAGCTCTCTTAAATATATTGGGAAACACCCCTTCCGATAAAGAACTATTAAAAATATTTACGAGTGGATTTAATATAGCGTGGGACGAAGATTTAACAATAAACTCAGGTATATCATCTATGCCTCGTGAAAATTTGTTTTTTAAGGAGCTGATGATTCCCATGACTTCACTGGCGTTAGTTTCGGAAGTGAACATAGAATTGGGTATGTGGGTGGTAATAATTGGAGGACATTGATTTGGATATATTGAGTTCGTTATTTTACCAACTTCTGAGAAGTGAGAATTAAACAAACTTGCGATGTCCTGAGGATTTGACACGATCTTGCCATCGTTTAGTAAAGAAACATTTTCTTCGCGATTTTCAGAAGTTGACGTGTAATTGTTAACAATATTCCACATGGCTTTCATCCGGTTGTTCGATTTTAGTATATGCCTGTCGTTTTCCATAACTTTAGCTGCATAGACTACTTTTCGGAGAATAGTCTTATATTTACGAAAATAATTATGGAATTCGGGTGGCTGGTTATAGCGTTTTGAAAGATAATATAAACGGCGTTTGTTTTTTGAAGAAATTCTTATCCCTAGGGTGATCCATCTATTGTATTTTTTTGTGTTAATTAACTTGCGTTTTATGGGAAAACTAGAGTTGTAATGTTTTAGGAATGTTGAGATAAATACATTGAATTTGTCGTCGGTGTTTTGGCAATTGTAAACATCTTTCCATGTTTCTTCACGCAAATAATTTACGAATATGGATTTATTTATGTCATTAAACTCTCTTGTAAATTTGTAAAGGATTTTAAGCGGTTTTAGTTTATTATTAATAGTCAATACTTGAGCCAGGTGATCACTGTATCCGGGGATAAACACTTCAGAGAGATACGAGATTCCATTGTTGACTATAATTTGATCTAGCAATGTTTGAGATGAGCCGGAGAGGCGAGTGGGGTCGTTTATCGTAGTAATAAGGTTGAAGGAGTCGATAAGATTCTTGAATCGATTAATTGGTGAATGTGCATAGTCGGATGTACTCAAGAAATCGATATTGAAATCACCACATATAACGATAGATTTAGTAGATATATGTGCGATATGTTCTAAAGCATTTTCGAAGTTCAGAAAAAATATGTCAAGATCTGATTGAGGAGGTCTATAAATACACGAAACAACAATACCGGTGTCGGTCAGTTTAACTGCAGAAATTTCGAACACACTATCTACGCAGAAGTTCTCGTAGCCTGTCAGTGGAGAAGATAAAATATCATTACGAACGTAGATACACGTACCTCCGTGGGGATTTTTGCCTTTAAAATTTTGCCGACAGTAAGAACTTGCTAAATAATAATTAGAAATAGCAGTATCGTTGATGTTGTTAGTTGAAAGCCAATGCTCTGTGAGGCATAGTAAATCGAATCGATTTTCGTGTACCAGAATTGCAATGTCTGTCAATTTGTTTGAAAGGGATTGGACATTATGATGAAATATAATTATTTTATTTTCGCAAAGAGTTTGTGACTCACGAGAAATGGAATCGACGTTAGATTGTGGAGAGGAATTTGAAATTGGTACAGCTTCTAGTTCCGGATGAAGCCCGCACACAGCACCTGAACGCGATTGTCACCTTCGAGTACCACATCGTACTCCTGAGCGCCAGTTGTAACGGTGTATGGGGGCGACAGGAGGAATAGATGTTGACGTGCGAGATGAGGAAGCAGTAG